>JAPYYS010000634.1:0-90419 GCA_030522525.1 Campopleginae sp. 14b | reverse complement strand
AATAAATCGTTGGTCGTTACAGATTTTTTGCTGTGGCTCTATTTTCCGTTGGAATCGCGAACCGAGCGAAAAGTCGATAGAATGAGAGAGAACGAGGGGTCGACAGAGAGAGAGAGAGAGAGAGAGAGCGTACGCTTTACGCGGACCAGAGAGAGCACCGAGTGAGAGGCCCTCAAGGCGTCAAGCGCGCCATAGAGCCCCAACCAAAATTCTTTAACCCACCCCCCTTTTTTCCTTCCAACGTTTTTGCCCGTCCCCTCCCCCCCCCCCCCCCCCCTATGTTTTTACATTTACCTTCACCGATATACGCGGATCTATATAAATTGTCAAATGTTTGAAAATTTATTTTATCCAATTTTTCTTCACGATGGAAAATTCGTCTGGAGTTAAAGATCCACGGTTGATATTCAATTTTTTAAAATTGATCCTGAATGAGTGAAAATCTATGAATTCGAAATATACCGAGACCTGAAAGAAATATGATTGCACAAAATGCGTAAAAGATTGAAAAATGATCGATGTTGGCGACCTTCAGCATAATTTTTCATCCGATCGTGGGCGTTGAATATTTCAAGGATCACGATTATAAAAAATTCTGCTGAAGCTTTTGCTGGAAAACCTCGGGAGATCGAGATTCCGAGGAACCATTATGGCAAAAAGTTATTTTTAAATTATTTTTACGTGAGAATTAGAAAATTAATAACAAGGAGAAAATTCTATTTGAAAGTTTAAAAAATCAGCTCGAAGATGGTGTTGTTTTTATTGCAGAATAAGTATAATCGTTTTGAGAAATCATTTCGTGCGTAAAAATGATTACTTTTACGATATACAGATTCGGTATCTTTTGGAATTATACATGATTACATATTAATTAATGAGTACTAAATCATTTTTTGTTCGAATTAGTGACCATATATTTGATGGGAAGAGTGCGATCGGCCGGAGTTCGCACGCTTGTAAAAATGTAGCTCTCTCGCTCAATAAGAAGGAGAGAGGGAGAGAGAGAGAAAGAGAAAGAGAGAGGAAGAGCTCCCTATTAATATAATATATCATAAATGCCACCATTGCGCCCTACCGTAATTCGCACCTATACATAATGCATATCGAGTGCAGCAGAGGAGTTTCGAATGCAACGAGGACACAAGAATGCACACATACACAAGTCGTTGAAGCAATATCGTTCCCGTTGACATGCGATTCCGGTGTCCAGAGAGAGAGAGAGAGAGAGAGAGAGAGAGAGGTTCTCTCTTGCACAGTTTACGCGCCTCCCTAGTGCCCCGTTGACAAACAGGTTTACCGCATGCATTGCAAAACCCTCCAACTACTCCCCCACACTTTCCTCCTCTCTCTCTCTCTCTCTCTCTCTCACCCGCTCCTTATTTTCGCCGTTTATTTTCTCTCCCTTATACACTTTCCTCTACTCTTCCTTTTACATTCTCTTCCATCTCACTTTCCCGCATGGCTCCTCTTGCCCCATTGAATTTGCCTCATTTTCTCCGTTTCTTTTAATTTCTTCCGTTTTCTCCCTTCCCCATGCCCCTTCGCCTTTTCCTTATTCATCACTTTCGCCCCCTCTCTCCGTTCTCTGACTTCCTGCAACTTCTCCAAACACACGAGGTTTACGTCGTGCGTTTTCCATGTTTCGCACTCGCGAAAAAAAAAAAAAAAAAAAAAAAAAAAAAAAAAAAAAAAAAAAAAAAAAAAAAAACATTGCTCGGTGTCGAGAAATTTCAATACCCAAGAGAATTTCAAGTTTTAGTCTAGAAATTATTATTTAATGTATCGTGACATCGAAAAAAAAAAATTCCGATCTTCACGCGCCTGGAAGCAACCCGAAGATGAACAGACGGTTTCCTCCGGGATAAAGAGCAAATTTCACCTTTTTTTAATCGCGCACGGTCATCACGATGTGATAGGAGGAAACGGAGAAGAGAAAAGGGAGGGAAACACGCTTGTTGATGTGTACGGACGCTTAATGTAATCGCTAATTACGGGGTAACAATTCTCGGAGCCGCAGGGCAGAAGGAAAAAAACAAGCCAACGTCGCGAGATCACAAACAACGGCTGCAATGCGCAAATACGAAAGTGCGGAACGTCGGAGGACGTCTCGCGTCCGGTAGCTCGAGTGTAAGACCTTTGAGAATAAATCGACCCAAAAAAAGCGGATTTATTGCCGAATGTGAATTTTTTTTCTTCCGAAATTTATCGTCAATCTTTGATCCGAGAAAAATTTGAAAATCTGCTCATTATGGTGTACTCGAGTTTCGAATAAAATCGAACGAACAGGCCAATAAGAGACGAGGAAACTTTTTTTATTTTCCTAAAGATAATGAAAGAATATTTGCACAGGATACTTAATACTTGAAATAGTCTGCACCGAGTGCTTCACAAGAATACGTTTAGTCTCCCATAGGGAATTCGTACTCGAGTGAAATAAGCCGCGAGAGAGTTATCTGAGAAAGAGCGGAAAGACTGTGAGGTATTTTTATGCAAAGGTATAACACGTGGTCTAGGGCATTCGGAATATTCAAGTCTCGGAACAGAGAATTTATAGCCATTCTCTTTTCCCTCGGATCCGATTAATGTGTATATTCGTACACTGATATATTTATCATTTGTCTCCGGTGAGTTGAATGATACGGGCGATAAAGTCGAGTAATTAGCGCCGATCGAATTAATCTCGATCGTACACCATAGAGAGTGAATAAAATATAATTACGGTCGGCTCTTGGTAATCCTAGACATTTGTGGGCGCCAATCTTTCGGATCTCGAAATATTTTACGTTCGGACTCGTGACTGACGATTTTTAATACAGGTTTTTTCAATATTTAGATTTTTTTCAATTTTGTGGCGCGAATAAATCAATTCGGAGCCCGTCAATAATTCATCAGAATGAGAGAAAACATAAGCAAATTACATACTTAGCAGAGTGCACAAATTACGTCGCCGTATCAGGATTTTATTTAATGGATTCGCGTCGAAAATCGTGTGGAAACTCTCGTATACAAAAACAATAATAAAAAAGTGGGAACGAGTGCAATCATGAATTACAAATTTGCAAATGTATTCTGGACTATCTAAGATAATTAAAAGCCTCGAACGTCATCACTGTGCGAATTATAAAGAGTTTGATAATTAAAAGAATCGCGTAGGAAGGTTAGTTCGCCATCAAGCGTTATGGAAGCGTGACCAACAAAAACAGACGCGGTAGCTTAGGAGATTCGCACTTTTGCGCTGAAACGTATTTACACCTCGATCTATTCACAGCAATCTCTCTTCATGCATCCGACTAGGTAAATATTCAAAGCTTGCGTTTCGTTTTTAGAAGAAAGTTCTTCTGTTTCCCTGAAAGCTCACGATGTTTGATGAATTTTCAAATGATACCCCGATCGTATCGATAACTGATCGTGAGAATTCGCAACCCGCTGCTCGTGTCCCCGTACGACGAGTGTCCTTTGTGCACCACAAGAGACACTCGCAGGACACGATCGGTTCCTTTCACGAACGGTTTTTCAAGTGGTCCATACAAATTGACCAAGAGCATCGATTACACGAAGCTACTGTATGGATATCCGGTTGGTGCTGATGTTTTCATACCGCCATATAAAAAATCATTTCCTTTCAGCGATTCTAAACCCTTCGGTTTCCTCCTTTTTTTAAATTGTTTAATTATTAACCGACATTTGAGCATCGATTACTAAATCTTTTACCGGAAGTAAATAAATAGTCCGATTCCCAATTTTTCACGAAAGGATCGTCTGTTACGTTGCGGGAGTGGAAATGTGAATATTTTTAGAAATTCGAAACAGTTTGAAGCATTCTACAGAATTTTCAGAGGAATATGGAGAAAAGATTAATTTTTCATTCCGAAATTTCGAGCTGGAATTAGTGATAATGGGCTCGAGAACCGTGGCGTATGAAACTCCACGCGGGAATTGCACGTGAGGAAAAAATGGATGGCGCGAAACTTAACAAACGATTTTAATCTTCTAGAATAGCTATTACGTCCGTTTGGATAGATTCCCAGGGAGCTTTTCGTTCGAGTTCTTTCTCTTCCTAGTTTCCGATGCGTATCAAGAGCCGTAAAGACAAAACGGCGTAAAAAGCATCGTTCAACGTATACAAGCAAATATTATCCACACCTTATTCCTCGCGGCGGCGCTCAACTGCCAATATATTAGTTAATGCCAAGTGTAACTGCTACTGGTTCTGTACCCCTGCGACTGAGTTCCTATCATTAAAACATAATCACTATACGAGCGCCCGAGTTATATACGATGTTAATTTGTCGGTTAATTAATACTCCCGCGGTTCTGCCATTATATTCATCTGCCTAATGCTTCCCTGAGCCCGCAATCTTGAGCGCCCATGTAACCGAAGTCGAGTGCTATTTTCGAGGCGGAAACGAAAATTCAATTAATCGATTAAATGAGATGGATTACACCTTTTTTTCATTAAATGAATATCATTCTTTTTTAATCAATCTTTTTCAATCCGTAGCAGAAAATATTTCGAAATGTTGATCGACCGATAAAAAATCGGCGTCGAAACGTTTTTTCTCCTCAAAAACGGATTTTGACCAAATTTTAACAAAACACACAATTATCAACCGATTTATCGTTGACCATTTGGGTCGACATTTGCATCAGTGATGGCTCGAGTGTCCAAAAATTGGTGTGATCGCCCCTGGTCGATGTGCAAGGTATCGAGAGACCCTCAAAGAAGAAAAATAAAGACGAGAGGAGAGATTATGGTTAGGACGTGACGGGGCATTCTTGAGGATCCAAGATCTCGATGAGTTCTCTTGAGTCCACTTCCAGGAGTATAATATACCGTATATATAAAGTGTGGAAGTGCTTTAATACTCCTCGAAGACGCTCGAATGTATTTCCTGCTCGGATTTTTCAGCGCATTCGCGACGGTTACGAGAGTATAATTAATTGCACCGGTTAATTGCAATGTTGAATAACATGCAGAGCGTTTCATCTATACATACGCACACTTTGTATATCAACGCTCTAAGGAAAAAAGAGGAGCACGTGTGGCATACCAAGTGTGTGTGTGTGTGTGTGTGAGAATCAGCTGTCGATTAACGGTTGTAAATTCTACTCTTTTCATCGCCAGCAATAACATCTCCCCCTTTCTCCAGACCCAAAAACGTAATCTTCAGAATGTTGCATAAAATGCTTGAGATTAGACAATGAGTTATTTTTTCCTCCAAGCTGATAATTATATTTCGTAAGAAAATCGATTCATTAGAATTTTTGACTGAAACGTATTTTTCGAATATTTTTGGAGGCTACGACAAGTCGGAATCTCAATTGGACAGATCCAGGAACGGGACCTTTATCGAATGAGCCATAACCCATCAAGCCCCGCAAGTGCATTAATGCGGAGAGAATAACGAATTGAATTGAGTATCTGCGGAGTTTGAGAGAAACTTGACAAGTTGGACGGGCTCGCTTGCTTTTTGTTGTGTTTCTCCTAAGCAGGGAAAATATAAACGAGACGTGAAAGAGTCTTTACGAAGAAAGATGAAGTAAGAAGAATAGAAAAAGACAACGGGAAACGTTGAGAGCGTAATGAGAGAGGAGAAGCGCGAGGGTCATTGTGAACGGGACGAAAAGTGATTAGTACACGCGTATAAGCAAAGAGAAAAACAGAGATCGAGAGAGAATGAGTGGCTATTGTAGTTGAGAGAGAAAAACAAAGAGAAAGAGGGAGAAGGAGCAGCTCGTCTGTTTAAAGCATTGATATAATTAAGAACGGGGGCGCGCGCGCGCGCGCGTTTGACAACGCTTTCTGTGTCGCTCCGGACGATATGCAGAGGGATGGAAAAAAGGGTGAGAATTTTGTTGCGAGGGCTCCTGCGAACGACGTACAAAATAGACTACAGTCAAAGAAACCCCGAGAGGGAATTCACTCTTTTCTTCCCCTCGCCTTTTTCTCTTTCTCTTTCGCTCACTCCTTGTGCACCTTTCCCTTGCGCGAGAACGCGCACCACCCTCTCGAGGCTCTCGCACACTCGAGTGCCACTCGATCCGTGGCGCTCGGAACTACTCGAGAAAAAGAGAAACCCATATTTATAAAAGAGAAAGATAGAAACGAAGGAGATGAAAAGAGGCAACACTGGGAGAATCAGCGAACGTGGAAGCTGCACAAAGAGCTCATGGCGAAACCTCTCGATATACATATATTTCACCATATCGTATTATCCCATACTCTTCAAATTTACGAGACAATGCGAGAGAAGTAAAGGAAACACTTGAAATATTAAATACTCGTGACCCACTCAATGCGAATCTTTGCTACGTGCTTTCGAGATACAACAAACGAGAGTTTCGTGAAAGCAAAATTGATTGATCGAATGAGTGAAACGATTGAAAAATTTTCAAGAAAATATCCAACTGGCGAAAATCATACAAATTTTTTATTTTTCAATCTTTGAAACTTGTAAGTTTTCGTAAAACTCTCTTTTGGAAATTGAGAATTCTGGGCGGGCTGGTATTGTGGGCCGGCGTCCAGCTCTACTTTTCTACTTCTATGCACGAAGCAAGGGAATGGGTGCCAAAAAGGGTTGGGCCAGTAACCCCTTCGAATTTCCGCTCTCGACCCTTTTTTGCTTTGCGATCTCACCCCAAAATGGAAGCCTCGAACGATGTGGTATTGTGCAGAGGGCGGCCATTTCTGTCCATTTTTCTTCCGTTGCATGAATATATTACTCAGCAGTCTTGCTGCTCGCGTATATGCTCAAGGGATAATTAAACAGAGTTTTCTCAAAGTTGTTTGATCCCAAAATTCGAGGCTCATATTGCAAAAAATGTTTGATGGTTTCGCTCTGAAATAAGCTAAGCGCGGACCTTCTTTTTCCTGCTGTTCTACAATGAAAATGAAATCTTGTCAAAAAAATGTCGATTTTTTAGGACCAACTCAAATTTTTTCGATAATATGGAAAATTTCGTTATTTCGATGATATTCTCCATTCCTAACGCAACAGTCAGATAAATTTACGATTGAAATGACAAAAATTGACTTTTCCACGAAACTTTCCAGAATATTTCTCGTTGCAACGACTGAATTTTGTGATTTTTTAACAAAAACGTTTAGTCGAACGGTATTCAACGAAATATCCAGATTTTCCAACCAAATGGATTCGATGTAATCGGCAAGATGTAATCGGCAAGTGAGAAAAAAAAAAACCTCGATGCCCTAAAGAATCGGGACTTTTTATAATCCTCGTTTGGTGGATCTTACAAAAACGAAATGTTCGTCATCGACGAGAGTTGTGCGAGGCATGCATTCCGGTCAGCTGCTCTGCTGTACGTAACCCGTACCCGCTTGCTCTCTCCGTAATAACATGCTTTGTCTCATACGCTGACGTTGCAACTTTGACCCCACCTAAAACGAGAGACCGGGCAACGAGAGAGGAGACATGTCGAGCTCCCGTTTTTTAGCGAATTTAATATTTATACCGAATGACTGATGACTGTAATAAAGAAACGGGGTCGTATTGTTCGGCGCATTTTGTGTCGTTGATCGATACGCTTCCCGATCCCATATACACACATATTTCTATCTTTCGCTGCTGGGAAAAACTTTTCAGGTACTCCGTCACCCCAACGAGAGAGTGGAGGCTGAAACGAGCGTCTATAAGGTTCGCTGGCGCTTGCCCGTGTGTTTCGCAGTTATCGTATTCCGATGACTTTTTTTTTTCAAGACCAAAAGCGGCTAGATGTCTGGAGATTCGTGAAAAAGCTGTATCGCGCGCTTAAAATTTCAAGAACGAGTTCGAAAATCCAAATTTCATTGGAGTGGGAAGAGAAATTTATTTTTCCGCGCGAACTATGAGCAGAGAAAAAGATACAACTTCATAATTTCCGAGGTAAAATGAGCGTGAGACAGGAAAGAAAAAAATCGTCTCTGGATTTTCGATTAACGTGAATTTTCGATTGTTCTCAAGAGCTTCGAGATTTTCGATGATTGCAGGAGGTTTTTCACGCGGTCGAAAACAAAAAACAAAAAAGAAGCTCTGACTGTCTGAGGGAGGATTGAAGGGAAAATGAAGCGAGAGAGACGACTCAAGCCTGAGAATCATTAACGAATCATTACTAGAAGATTTCTTGGCTCGAAGGATGAACCTGCGTCCGTGCGTGGGTGTTTGTGAGTCGGTCGGAACTCTTGAAACAAAACTATTAATGATTTCTATTTGTACATTTCGTGCGCTTCGACCGAGAGCGAGAGTGAAAAACGAGAGGGAGAAAGAGAGCGAAAGAAACGGCCTGAGGCTTATTTGGGCGCTAGCAGTGAGCGATGAATTATATGTGAGAAGTTGGCTTTTTTGTTCCTCGTTCCAAGGACTCCTGTGGCGCGAACAAATCGTCCTTTTTCGCTTCTCTCGATCTCTCGTCGCTCAACGTGGCGGAACTTTTGTTTCTTCCGCGATCTGTTTTGTTTCATCTATTATTTCTTTTCCTCCTTCTCTCACTCTCGACTAACGAAAGACCGATAGAAATGGTGAGAAGACCTCATTCTGAGGCTGTTTTTCGAAGGCGGGAAGTCATTATGGAATCATCGATCGTCGAAGAGAAACAACCGCAGCGATTTTATTAACATAAAGACAAATAATTCTAGACGCATTGGTTGCAATTAGTCAATCATGATCCCCGCGAGAAGCTTCGATAGGAACAAGATATTCATCGAGGCCAGTGAATAAAACTGCGCAACCATTAAATTTGACCCAAAATCCAAACGAAATCGGCGGTTATTCTATTTTGTGCAATTACCGAAATGTTTCTTCTAAATTTGCATGAAAATTCGGCCTGCAAAAGAATGTATTTACAGACAGGATTCCCTCGATCTTCTCTTGGCTTAAGTCCATCTATGTTTGTATTTATTTCCGTTTCCTCGTCCGTTGCCAGAGAAAACATATGGACGATCTTGAACGCACTCCGGATGGTGCAAACTCTGGGAAATGATCGTACTCTATAAGCTACATACCGTGGGTGGATATAGACCTCCGTGTATATTTATATATGATTCAGATCTCAGAGAGAAAAATCGGCACGGAGGGATGGCGTGGCATAGCTATTTATTAGCAAATGTAAAAATCATGCGCCTAAGCCAATATCATAAGTGGCGCCTGCCGCCTTAACGATACATGTGCAGCGAAATGCAACGATGCATTTATAAACAAAAGGAATTTACCGAGGATATTTAACACTTGCAATACCCTTTCAGCTTCTGATTCAGTTTCGTGCCGCGCCTGACGCCAAAACAGAAAAAGAAAACTCGGTTCAGCGTAGCGGATTTTTTTCCTTCCGGTCGAGGCTCGTTGCAGAGACCAATTTTTCCGATTATTCTGAAGTTTGCAACGTTGAGATTCAACGAAAAATATTTTTTCCATTCATTATTCATGGAATTTTGAAAATTACGGCAATTTTTGGGTCCCCAGACAGGATCGTTTTATGTGTCTAGATCGAATATTGAATAATAATTGAGAGCTCAGCTGAAGAAAAAAAAAATTCGTTGCATTCCAACGATGCAATCTTTGATACAATTTTTTCCGAGTCAGACAGACCGTGAAATTCTATGAATTTGGATTCGTATCCGTTTTTGAAACTGCAAGGTTTTTTTTTCTTTTTTTTATTCCATTTCGATTATTTGGCTTTGTGAAATTTAATTTTTTTTGGTATTTTTAATTATAATTATGAATTAATGAAGAAATAATAAAATATATAGTTCAATCAAGTTTTCAAAGATTTTGTTTTTACGCAGAGCTTCCCGTACGATTACAAGAATCTGACTTATGTATCCAAGTGTGTGTCATCTGTGAAAACAGCGCATGTAATTGAGCTCTCCACCCCTTGATATTTATTGTAATTCGAAACATGTGAAGGCGCGAACGAGCTCCGTAGATATTTGTACGATGAAGAAAAATTCGTAGCGCGATCTTTTCTTACTGCGAAGCGCCTTGATACTTCGCCTCTCTATTTCTCATCTTCTTCGAAACGTGATTTTAGTCTCTTGTTCAAACTTTCGTGCTTTACGATCTCGTTTTAACCGAAATTTATTCATAAATGTTCTCTTTCGTAAGAACATTACTTGTCTGCTGAAAAAATATGATTTTCTTTGTGCCAGTACAAAATCTTTCTCGAGTCGTCAAATTCGTCGTATTATGTATTTTTATGCCAACCATAAATAGATCGAAAAATTTTTTTTGCATGACTCGAACAATTTTCATGCCCAAATTTATTTTTGACCGTCGACTTCGAATCTGACGCGGATGATACGAAAATAAAGAAAACAATGATATAAAAAAATGAAGAAAAAAAACCGAAAAAACTTCGGAATTCAAAAAAATCTTAACGTTCCATTAAAATAATTTCCCAAGGAAACTCCAAGGTTGACACAAAAAGTAGGGAAAAGATTTGGCGTGTCTTGGGTGAGGATGAATGTTGAATACTTGTCCAGCCATGACCGGACACAGCGTAGCAAAGATAAGCCAAATTTATAAACGAAAAGGCGAAAAATATAAACTCAAGTTGGTCAGGATATCGCGAAACAACGAGAGACGATTCTTATGCACACATAAAAAAATAATAAAAAAGAAAAAATCAAATGAATGAAATATGAAAGAAAAAGAAAAATAATGTGAGAGTTATTCTCGAGGCAAACACCAAATCAGCCGTTCTGTTTCACCGAAGGAGTGCGGTAGAGAGCCCGTCGGTGGTAATTAGAAATATTCGTATTTTGCATTTCGTATTCCAATTTAAATCAAGCGCAGTGAATATGAGAAAGGGCGAAAAAGACAGAATGGGAAAGAGAGTGAGAGAGAAAAGAAGGGGGGGGGGGGGGGGGGGGGGGGGGGGGAGGGGGGGGGGGGGGGGGGGGGGAGGAGGAGGAGGAAAAAGACAAGAAGAGTAAATAAGAACAGGGCGAGCATAAATGAGCGCATATATCTCGTCTGTTTAAGCCAATGGTCAGGGAACTTGGACCCGTATACGCAGAAAGAAAAAAAAAGGAAAAATTGAAAGCGAAAATCGTATGGGAATAACGCAGACAAGGTATATATCCACAAGACTAAAAGGAAGAATCCTTTTGCCTCGGTGCAAGAAGATGCTCGCTCGCGTACGAGCATTTATACCTGCGGAGTTGAATATTATAAAGAAACTTTAGTCTCTATGTATATACAACATACATATGAGCATTGAGATAATATAGAAACAAGAGTGTGTAGCAGTAAAGATACATAAAGAAAGAGCACAACTGTGTTGAGTAGCGAAGAAAGCTGAGAGCTCTGACAGAGCGAGACCCGCCCACAAAAGTAATCTCGGACTCGCGAGAACCGCCACCGCGAGAAGAGAGCGCCCTCTGCTCTCCTGTCTCAAGACATACCGATCAAAGGAACCAGCGAAACTGCAACCAACTTGCGAGAAACCTACCACCTGATTCATCAACAATGAAAAAGCGAGAGAGATGGAGAGAGGCCACAAAAAATCCATCTCAACGATCCATGGACAACAATGAAAGAAAGGAAAGAATTCCAATAATCGTAATGTGACGACGCGATTGATGAATAATTGCAAGTTGAATGAAAGACTCTCAACATTTTTTGTAAAAACGAGAAACTGTAAAAAAATCATATTTACATTGTAAAATGTGGCATCCGGGGTTCCTTAGTAGAAAGTAATTAGGAATTCCGAGATCATTTAAATAACTCGACGATCTGGGGCCACTTTTAATTGCTCATTTTTAAATATGCCTATTTTTGTGTGCAGCTCATAAACTATTTTATAATTAGTGCCTCTAGAGTTTCTCTCAATCGGACTCATGACTCTCTCAATTCTCATTCTCATATACGACAAACAAGGGAGCAATTAACCGGGCCGGAGGAAGATTCTGTATCGTTGATATTTACAAAGACACGAAACGATTGCGGTTGTTCTCATTCGCACGGGGATATAACATATTAAGCATGTCGGAGCCGCCCAATTTCATTATACGAATAATCATCCATTTGAATCTTCATTTTTCTCTCTCTCTCTCTCTCTTTCTCGTGCACTCTTTCGATACAAATGAATTAATTAATCATATCAATTATCGAACGATGTGTGTTTGATTTTCATTCCTACTCTCATTATTGATCGTATCGACGTAGCTCCCTATATATATATCGTTTGGATGTGGGTGAGCGTGTGTGTGTGTGTGTGTGTGTGGATTCTCAATGTATATTTATTCTCTGAATTCCTTTCATGAGACGACTGGCTCCTTGTTTGCCAGAAGGGTGTTCGTACACGTGAGAGAAAGAGAGACAGAATAAAATGTTATCGCAAGCGTTTTGTATGGTGTCCACTCGGCGTTGAAGATTTATTAATGAGAAATGAAAAAAAGGAACAATTAGATCAAAGATGTTGGCGTATTTGAGTAGTTATTTTAGTAGCTGCTTCAGACATCGTTTGATCGCATCGGACAATTGAAATCCCCACGCAATGAGTCACATGAAGGAATAAAAAAATCTCGACTCTCGATGCAGTCCATAATTGAAGTAACAAATATTTCAACGCAAGATCGAAATCGACAAAATTTAGTCCAAAATACAAGAACTTAAGAATTTAAAAAAAAACTTGGGGCACTCAAAAATTTTCGTCAAAGTAAAATAACGATTTTTTGTATCAATGTCGAAATAACGAATGCAACAGAATGCATTGGCCGATGCGTTTCCATCGCCCAGAATCGGAGGCTACCTGAGGCTTCTAGATTAGTGAAAGACCGGTACGAGAAGTTTAATATATCTGATCTCCGATGTATCATCATATACAGTTTCGTGGGTAGGTCAGTTGCCCAAAAGGAATGGAAAAATAAACCCATCGAATCGTCTCATTAACGCTTGAATGGAGTTTTGAGGGAATTCCTCAAAGCATTGATTTCCCTGTGTCACTTAATGTTCCAGTTCTTTTGTATCCCCCCCACATTCTCAATGCTGAAATATCATTCGAAAAAAAATGTGAAAAGAAAAAAATGCCCGTGTGTGTTTGCTGCAGCCCATTTAGAAATGTAACAAACTTGGGGATTCGCTTATCGGTCAAAGGGAACGAAATGAAGAAATGAAAGGATTATAGCCTGGGGCAGGGTGAGTTTTTGGCGAGTAAAAGCAGATGAAACGAGCAAACGATGGAGCAAAAAGAAAAGTATAAGGACACAGAGATAAGATGAGAGACGCTTGAGAAGAGAAAGAAAAGAATGGGAATGAAACTTAGGAATGAAATACCAGAGTGCTAACAAAACGGTCATTCTCCCTTCTTTTTCGTATCTGTACCTTTCCTCTCTCTGACCATTCTGACAACTGGTCAACGAACATATATACAGGGATAAAAATACTCCATACAGAGAAATATATATCGGTATGTATGGAGGAAGCGTCAAAGGAAATGCGAGGGTGATCTTGCGGATAAAACCCAGAGCAAATATGTAACTCGACTCGGAAATGGTATCTGGCCACCCTCGAGCAATGTCCCTGCTACTGCAGGATATAATAACCCGCATATTATATCCTTCTGAGTGTGCAGGGTCTTCAAACAAGGATGCTGCGGTCCGGAATCAAATAATTTTGAAATAAAAAAAAGTCTCGATAATATTTTCTAATAAATAAATGTGTCGAAAGAAAATATAATTTTTAATCTGTAGCTCTGTAATTTTTGTCGTTTTTTTTCAAACACTCCGTTTAATCAGCATTTTATTGGCTGCTCAGTGTGGATCGTAAAAAGATAATGATGTCAGATTAGAATTTTGCATCCGATATTGTGTATGATTTTCGGTCTAATTGTGAGTATACAGTAGGAATGATTTACTTTTCTTTTCCGGCAGTAACGAACCTCCGTTTTGGTCTTCTTCGTTGGAGGAGCAAGCATATAAAAAGAATGTTTGGGCAAGGAGTATAGGGCTAATCAGGCGGCTGACACGAAATGAAAGAAAAAAAATCGTCGCGTGATGCAGAGAGAGAGAGAGAGCATGTCGTCTCGTTCTTTTGATCCCTACCCTCAAAATCCGATGCGTATAAACATCGACTGCGAGTTACTCGAAGAGCGTAATCCTCGGCAGGATGTTTCCTTGGCTCTGATAGACCGACTAAGCTCGTCATCATCGTCAACAGCCTCCATTTTAATATCTCCGGCTCGCTCTTACGCCATTCGATTCTGCGTGCTGCGCGGCTTGTAACGGCGAGCACTTTGCACTCTCGCGCGCGTAACCTCGCGATTAATCATCGTCCAGCAACGGTTAACGGCCCAATTAAGGGGCCCACCGTTTTTGCAAGTCTGATTGTGTCCGTGCGGCCTTTCCGCCTTGAGGACTCTTTCCCCCACCTTATAAAAGCGCACTCTTTTTTTTTCGCTCTCATTCGCCGCTCGCTTTCTATTGCTATCTTTGTCTTTATTGAGCTACCGTACTGAAGCTAATGATACAAATTCTCCCCTCCCTACTTGGACACTCCATCGTTATGTGTACTTTTTGTTGGCAAAACCTTGGTTAGCGACGACCTGCAATTACGAAAGAAATATCGAAACATAATACGCAAATGACTGTACTAAAATTTTCATTTTTTTGCCGATTGAGTTTGAGCCACGATAGAATTTGATTGAGGCAAAAACTATGGTAACAACGTCGAAAATATGTTGACACGCCTTGAAAGCGTTTTTACTACATATTTATGTAGGAAACGTTTTATCAGAAGTAAAATTTGCGGAGCGACCTTATCGAGAAAATTTCATTGGAATTGCTTCGCCCTCATTGGCTCAATGTTCGGGTCTTTCGATTCCTTCCAACTTTTCTCATTCTCTCTCCCTCTGTCTACCTCTCCGTTCCTCTTTTTATCTCCTTCGCTCTTTCCAACTGTTTCTCATAGACATAAAACTTCTCTTGGACGTGGTAACGAGCGACGTTGATAAATAGTTGGCTTGTGGCTGGGTCTCTCTCCTTATATCTCCTCCTGAGATATAAGGGCCGGCATCACAGGCTGCTCTCGTAATTACATATGACTTATACTCTACGATTGCTTGGAGGACCCGGTTCCTTCGAGTCTGCAGTTGAGATTACATACGCGTGTTGCAACAACAGTAACACGAGGATTTCTCATGAGATGAATCCGAATATTCTCACAAGAATGATCGTCATGTTATTTTTATGCTCTTTTCCACTCTATTAGTCCTCGATCGATAAGAAGAAAAAGAAAATACGATTAACCTTTCTGAGCACGAATACAAACGAATTTAAATTGCATCGAAATTTCTGTCGAACAACGAACGAGAGATTCACAGAGAATCATGAAAGGTCGTGAAAGTTGCAATTTAATGACAAAAACGTGATAGCGTTGGCGAATTAAATCTCGAAAGACGACCATGGTCCATTTGATAGCGAAGCTCGTATTTATATATGTTTATCTACCTGTTGGATGTATCAATGTCAGGGCCTAATAACACCTCATCGTAGACTCTTTTTCGAAAGAGAAGAAGCTATGAAAGAAACCCCTTTACGCTTTTTAACGAAGCTCAAAGATTAGTAAGAGGAAGAGAGTGAGTGAGAAAGACGCGCAGCACAGAGAAGCAAAAGCGGACGTGCTATACGGAGGCCGCCGGGTAATTTCAAACAATGATATAATTACATATTGTTCGCCATTATCTCGATTGCTCGAATTATACAAAGCGAGAGAAAGAAAAACAGAGAGAGCGAGAGAGAGAGGTTCTGAATTACAAGCGTTCTTTCACTCTCGTCTTTGAAAACTTATACAAACATAGATATAAATGGTTCTAGGGTTGCACACGTATATGCACCACGTGTATGCACTTTATAGTGCACACACGTGCATCGGATGGTTTTATGTGATGTTAAGCTTCTTCGGGTCGGGCTAGCGAAACGTACGAACATTCTCATTCTCACGCATTCGTGCCACACACACACATACGTACTCATAGCATTCTCAATCGTTATAAGTGCACACCTATGTTAATTGATAGTCACCGAGTGTACGCTCGGGCTCGACGGATTCGCGAGCATAAATGGCGATCAGGAGCTCGACGATCTTCAGACTCGTTTCATTTTTTCTTCTCCAACAAATCGACGAATTGCCAGATGCGACGAAATTTATGATTTTCGTCTTAATGATTGAATCAAAAATAAACAGATAAAGGTTTCGCGATGTGGGGAATCGGTTAATTTATTTTTCTAAAAAAACGTGAAGCAAAATATTTATATGAGCAGAAAAAAAAATATTCCAATCGCACAGATATAACGAACGACTCAATTTCCAGGTGCCGTCGAAATGTATTCGAAGCCGCGTTATCAATATGCATACAAAAAGTACTATGTAATATTCTTTATCGAGATCATCATAAATTCTCGTTATCTACCATTTTCTTTTTCTTTCCATGCGGAGCGAACAATAAAGCACGCAAGATCGTGTATTACTCGAGATTATAGACGATACGAGAATTCACTGTGAAATATACGCGAATAAACATTTCCGGTCATCAGGAATATACATGGGGAATCGGCATAAATGTATCTTGAGAGAATTCAAGACGCATGGAGCACGAGATCCTCGGCTCCTCTGTACGTAGGCCAAAAACTTTGACGCGCAACTTATCCGGACCTAGCCAAAAATATTATTCACTCATTATGTTAATTATTTAACGAGATCGTTATTTGCGTTTACGCGATTGAATTATTGTGTGAAAAAAAAAATTAATAAATGGAGTTTAAAATACGCGAAAGATTTAATTTCAAAATCAATGATTCTCACGAGGAGGTTTAACGGAGTTTAGGAATAAAATTGACACGGATGGTTTTTGGTTCAGGTTGAACCACCAACGCAGGAGAAAAAAATGAAAATTGAGTAAAAGTCTCGTTTTTTTTTTTTTTTTTTTTTTTTTTTGAAATGGGGCAATCGATCGAATCTGGACGTTTGGTTTATTTATACAAGTTCGCAATGCCTGGAAGCCGAGAAGAATATGAGAAGAGATGAAGAAGCTGGTAGATTTCTCGCGTCACTCTGTTATGGCGTTCTTTCTTTTCATGGGGTCTCGTTGGCGATTCGGTACGCGGAGAAAAGGCGGAAAAATAAGAAGAAGACAAACGAAGTGCGGATGAGGAAGGTTGGAATGGTTTGGAGCAGGGGATTTTTTTTCTCCTCCCTCGAAAGATCTTTGGCAAAAGGATGAATGTGCGCGAATCGTTTTCGCCATCAAGAGAGCATGAGTAAAAGCATATCTAGGGGGGACAGAGCAAGAGGAAGATTTCAAAGAGAAAGAGAGGGAAAGATTACTTTCGCGGCATTGAGTGTCTCGATCTCGACGCCTTCGGGCCTCTCTCCTTCGCATTTTTCTTTCTCTCTCTTTGATTCCAGGCTCTCTGTCTCACCGATCCTTCGTGCTATGTGTACGTGTATATCGATATATAAAAGTATCGTCTGTATCGGTACCATAGCGTCGTGCTAATGGGAGACCAATTTTGTTCGGTGATTCAAGGTCGATCGAAATAATCGCCGGCATTCACTGTTGTTCCCTCGATTTCTCCGATCTCCATGAATCCCCGCACCGTCCTTTTTCTCGTCCCTTTCATCCATCACTTTTTTGTTATTCATGCTTTTTTATTCCTTCGCCTGCTCCCTTGATTGGAACTGATTCCAAATATTTTTTAATGCACTTTGGAATCGATGGAATAAATTTTACAAAGATCTTTTCGATCCAAATAGTTTTTAGAAGTCAAAAAAGTCAACGAATCTGTTAATTACAGTCGGAAGGATTTCTAATCTCCTTATCTGATCGCACAGGCCAGGTTGACCTTGATAACCCATTGCGACATGAGGTGCGATTGGGAAAAGGACCGAAAATCCTTTCGAGATCAATCATCGAATTTACTAACGACGGAAAAAGCGAGTAACAAGAAAAAAAAACGCGAAAAACAAAACGAAAATCGTTTTTGACCAGTGGAAATAAATTGGCGAAGAAATGTGAGTGAGCGGTGGGGTAAGAGTGTAAGGAAACATGTCTTTGAAGAGCGCACACACGCAGCTGCCCGAAAATGAGCATCGACAGGAAGGAATATCGAAAAAGAGGAAGGAGAAAGAGAGAGAGAGAGAGAGAGCCTGTAAAGGGCGGGAAAGATTGTGCCCTCCTCCCCTCTCCGTTTTTCTCTCTTCCACACTGTCTTTTCTGTCTCGAAAGAGTCGAGGAATGGAAGACATGCACGACTGTGAAGCGAGATGAGAGAAAGAACCGCGGAGCAAGAAGGAGTGAGAAAAAGGGTGCACGTAGAAGCCAAAGAAGCAGCGAAGAACAAGAGTAAGAAATGTAGGGAAGGAAGGGAGGGTTAGGAGCGGGGTTTGGCATGCGTGCATCACGCGAACGGACCGCACGCGTGTAAAGAAGGCTCGAAATGCGCTCGCTCTGCCTCGATCGCTTTTCGCTCTTCGCTCACTGCCTGCTGACGACTTTGCCAAACCAACTATATATATATATATATATATATCTTTCTCACTCTCCCCCGCTTTATCCTTCATTCCGCATCTCAACACAAGTAGATTTATCGATACTGTTGATATGCGAGGGCGCCACATGGTACAAACTGTCGATACGTATGTGCACCTAAGCGGAAAACTAATTTTCCATTCACATGCACAATTAACCGAACTGTCCTGAATCATTTCCATTCTTCGAAGTTGTTAAGAAACTCTAACAATTTTCTAACAACCCACGAGATTTGCCATTATTCAATTATTTTTTCCAGCAATATGATAAAAAAAACCGCACAACCATGAACCACGTGATTCGCTTATGATCCTCGAACTTGTATTTTCTCACAAAACATTCACAATAATTAGCACGTTCGTTCGATTAAAATGAATTTAAAAAAGTTTCCAATGCATAAAGAGAGTAAATTAGAGATTTCCATTCGCCTGCTCAACCGTGTAAATCCATTAATCCAACTTGGCGAGTATGGCGATACACATGCTCGAAAACGCACGCGAAGTGCTTGACGTGAATTCGAGTATACGAACTGACGACGAGAGATTTGTCGGTATTAGCTTGTCATGGGATATCACGGTCTCTCGTAACCGAAGGCCGAGCCATTTGCCGAGTGTGTTCATGATTTTACGTACAATTAGCAACTATGCATTCGCCACGTGGAAATTTAAGACACGTGTGTGTATGTGTGTGTGTGTGCATGGAAATGAGGAGGAGGAGAGAGAGAGGGAGAGAGCCACTTTCTCTCGAAATGGAGTGTAAGGATCATTTACAGAAAACAGAGGTTGAAGGCGGAGGCGTCATGAATGTCGAGTATATGAGTGCCCTCCAGCCCATTGGAGCGGAGGGGGTTCACTGATCTTTGATTGACGCGCGACGTTCCACCAAACTTGTGTTTCTTACACACACTCTCTATCTCTCTCTCTCTCTCTCTCTCTCTTTCATTCGTGGCAAAAGGCGGCACGCGAGCCAAACAAACGCGAACGGAACAACTCTACGTTCTCTTATGGACTTTGTGCTACCGAGGACGTCGTGTGCACCGAGGACTAAGTCTCTGCCGGTATAGGCGATCGAGTTCTCTCTTTTTCTCAAGCCGATCGTCTCTCTGGACGCTGTTAGTGCGGAGGGTCGATCTTGATGGTATTAGCACTTGGCAAACAGCGATTTCAAGACGATCACCGCATCGAGATAATGTACGAAAAGGAAGGTGAAGATTATACTGGACGAACTATCACTATATATACTTCGTACGTATACATTCCATGGATTTGCATGGGATAAATGTATGTGTGGATATATAGGTGGACAACGGACACGATAACTAGACGAAGATTGGAAGTAGATGGAAGTAATATTTCACGCGGATCTCTCTGTTATTTAAAGTTTAATTTGCAAACTAGTGCGGAGAGTATCAACGCGATATATTAGTGGAAGAGCAGAGAGAGCATAGTCAGGTATAGGATTATTACCTATACTCTTTCGTCTTCCGGAAGCGAACGGCATATAACAACGGCATAAAAGCTGACGTTATATGGCAGAGTTCTCTTCGCTCGAGCCCCCGCGCTGCTGCCCTCTTCCTCCTTCAATAACAACATGAGTTATATTTCTATATAGAGATACGTATGAATGCTCTCGCCGGGGAGGTCTCGTGCGTCGTTTAATTACCGTATGTAACGAGTTGAAGTGCCGGGGCCTGAACTGGCGTGCCCGCACGAAAGCACAGTTCTGCTCCTTCTTCTCCCCCGACTCCTGATACACTCCTCTTATGCATATACCGACACATTATGATGCGATAGTCCAAACGGTAAAACGGGCACGGACAGAGGAAGAACAAGGAATGAGATTAAAGTCTACGAAGCAGCAAAGGGATGAACGAACAACGATAGCAGGGTGCGTTCTCTCTGTCGCGAATCACTCATCGAAGAATTAGCTCCGTGCGCAGAAAAACTTGTGGACACTGACAACGGTTCATTACTTTTTTCTGTCTATTGACAAAGAGCTCGAGACACGAAGCTATTCATTAGTTTAGGGCAGGCAACAGATACTAATTGGGTTCAGTCTTAGGACTCGCTTGACGCTAATGTCAAAAGGATCTCGACGGAGTCAGAAAATATGAGAAACTTGATGATTGATTTTGGATTAGATTTTTTTTTTTCAATTGCCTGAAAATCATGAAAATCGCAACGGAGATAATTCGCTCGAATCTCATTGGGAAAGACAATTTTTCTCGAGTAGTCACAACACAGATAATTAGACGTCTGCGGGCTAGATTGTCGCCCTGCTAGTTATACGCTCGTAAGGGAATAGCCTAACCAAAAGGGGAGTAAATGCGAGACCCGGGACTGCTATTCTCACCCCAATAAGAGTCACCAGAGAGCGAGAGGGATGAACAGGGGGAGAGATAGTTGGCCGAAATCAGCTGTTTTTATGTGGGTCAAAGTGTGACGACCCTTTCTTGAAACAATCGATTTTTCCCAGACAGAAAAGGCCTTCCCAAATTATTTCGCACATCTCGTCCTTTTCATTAATTTTATGATTCGAAAAAAAAACAATTCTACACTGTTATGACGATTTTTCTTCACCTAGTAACGCGATGATCGTAACATTGGAATAGTCCTCTTTTATTTGCTTACAATAATAACGATAATCACGATAGCGTGACGACCTCTTCGATCCCAGCACATGTATACAAAAAGTCGAATGAGATTTCAAGAGAAAGAAATGCCAGTGACGCACCAAAGAGCTGCTGCGAGAAGGAGGAAAAAAATGAATCGAAAGGGAGCGAGAGAGAGAATCACTGAATAAAAAAGACATATTGGCGAAACAGGAGCCTGGCGCCATTGCAAAAGAATATACACAGGACCCGAATGACTTGCATTTGTATCTCGAAAACGATCGGAAGGTATCCTTTCTATCTCGTTGCGGTCTCTGTCCTTTTTTTTTTCTCTCTCTCTCTCTCTCCTGAAACGTGGTTATGGTCAGAGCTTCTCTCGATCTTCTCTTACACTCTTTCTGCTTTACGTTTGTGCGGGGCGTTAATATGGCATGGTCACGGGTTGCCGGCAACGAATCGCGCGGATGTCTATAGAGACACAGTAGCATCGTGAAACGAGAAAGGGCCCTTTTTTCCTCTTCTCTCTGTTGCGTTGATCAGCGTGTCCAAGTCACTCGGACAGCAACTGTACGAGCTGTGTTGCTTAAAATACACGAGAAACGTGCTTCGTGAAAGATCTTGTCGATGTCATCCCCTTCAAGGACCAGCTTTTTTACGCGAATACCAAGATAACACTGCGATTGTGTGATGAAGAAAAAAAATATCGAGTCTCAAGAAATAATCATCCGGAACTAATACGAAAAAAAAATGCAAAAATTTTAATTGAAACGAAATTTTGAGAAATATTTTCCGTTGGCTCTCATTATTCCAATTACGAGGGGATGATTATGATCTTGCAGAATAGGAAAATGAGAAGCAGACTGAGCTTCCAAATATATGGAAAAAAAGACGCAAGGGGGCGAGGGGGGAGGAAGTGAAGAGAAAGAAAATCAGTGGAGAGCAAAAGACGGTTAATTTTTCTTATTTGTCTTTGCATTAATTATCTAGAATTAAGAACGCGAGAAGCGCTGGTTTACGCGCGAGTTTCTCTCCGGGCATGGAGCCGGGATTACTGGCTTTATTATTACTTGTTGCGGATTATTAATTACCGGGAATTATAGGCAGGGAGAGCAGAGCGAAAGAGAGGAGCGTGAGCGAAGGGTGGATAGATAAGGGCATTGGGAAAGAAGGACACGATGAGCCCGAAAGAAAAAAAGCAACGTTTTTTTCTCTCACGGATTTCTGTTTGTCAATTAATTTTTTCGAGAATTAAGACCGAATGTAAGAGAAAAATGAGGGTAAACTTTAAATCCGAAGAATGATAATAATCTCGTGTTTCACGGGGAGAGAGACTGTTATTTTTCGTTGGCAAACAATCGCCAAAATTTCCACAACTTTAATCGAACGTAATAACTCAGAAAAAGTAACAAGAGAATCGATCATATGGTTCGTTCGCTGTACATTGTCCAGGGCAAAAGTTTCCTGGGCGGAACGATGTTTAGCGTGGGTTTAAGAATTTCCATTATACAACGCTTAAAAGCACTAGTCTTTAACGATTTTCACTCAGCAACCAAGATGATGACTCAGTGAGTATCGGAGAGACGCGTGTCCATTGTAATTATTATGAGGGAGAATTACACGTTCAGGATAATCGAGTGAGCCTATTGTATTTAACGTTTTTGGCTCTTATCTCTGTTCCACATCTATTCTCCTTTGTTTATATCGGAATTGGGTATTGTTACGGAACATATTGCCACGAAGCACTACCCGTTATAATTGTTGTATCGACAAAATATATTTTGCGATACATTACGCACGAATACCTACGACTGTCATGAGAAAAAGCTAATCGGTCTGTAGCAAAGGATAAAATCTTAGAAATCAAAATTTTTCATGAAAATAATGGAAAAAAAAAATGATTCACGAAGAAAATTGATTGCAACGAGAAACGCGCAATCCTTTTCCTGGGCCGCTAAATTAAAAAAAAAAACGTGTACCTCCGCCATTACGAAATGTGACTGCGCGTGCTTGAAGGTTCAGCCTCCCCATCTCCCTCTTTCTCTTTATGTCTATACATTCATATAATAATATCTGTATCAAAGGAGAAACTGAACGAGTGCCAACAATGCTATGGGGGAAAGGGAGTACAAGCCCTTGTAATATCATGCCCAGAAGCTCTCCCTCTCTTTTTTACTCCCGGTGGACGAGCATAAAGAGAACTTGAGAGAGAAGCAGAAAAAAGAAGATTCTGAGGCAGCTGCTATAAGGCCCACAGGAACGATACAATTCCAGTGGATATCGTACGAACAAAAAATACCAAGCATCTCGATACATTCATGTACTTTGTGCGTAATATATATCAACGTACATGTATGGGTCTGTATACTTTTTAAATGCAGTTTAGGCAGCTATAATACCCATGTTATTGGGAGTGCTATTTTGTCGGAGATTTCGAGGCTCTCTCGAGGCCATTCGTCGAGAAGATTCATCATGAAAGAAATGCACATAAGAATGAGTATTTTTATGAGTGAATAGAGAGCTCGAGTCGACCGCAATTCCTGTACAACAGTATCGTATGAACAATGAGAAAAAATGATGATCTCTTCGAAGGGATTCCAGGATCTGACGAACCGGAAATTGGAGAAAATCAATCGGTAAACAAAAAATCAATATCGACGAATATGAGGGACTAGTTATACAATGTTGCAGTTTGCATCGTTGGAATGCAACGAAGTTCAGCTTTTCCTTGACCAGATCTAACGATTCTTATTAAACATTTCGTCAAAACAATTGAGAAATTTCAAAAAATATTTTTTCTCGGATCCAAAGACAAAATCGATGCAAAAATCGTCATGATTTTTCAAATTGAAGATAAAATAAATAGATAAACGTATTGTTCGTTGGAGCCCAACGTTGGGAACTCCGGTGTAATCAGATTATTGGTTTGTTTTTTTTTTTAAACAAAATATGGGCTATCACGGTACCTCCGAAATTCGAAATTCTTCGCAAAAACTTTAGCCAAGAGTCGATGAAGAACGCGAATCTTAATGAGCGACGCACGATCGCAGCTAATTACGCGGATTCGTAAATGAATATAAAAGGAGAAAAAATGGAGCTTTCGTGAATTCGCACGATATTCAAGTTCACGCTTGTCCAAATGCCTATTTATCCATCATTTTAAGTGCCAGCCGGATTAACTAGCACGTCGTTTCTTTAGCTCGAGCTCGGCATTGTCAGACTCGCGGGTACACACACACACACACGCAATATATATTAGCTGATGTGGAATTGGAGATTTCCCGCGCGAGCGCTCGTCAATGAGGGTGCTAACACAATCGGTACACATACGTACGCGCACAAATGTGGGCAAAAAATGAGCACTTTGCATTGAAATCTGCATATTAGAATAAATTTGATGGGCAAAAGAATCGTAGACGTTTCTCGCGTTAGCGTATCACGCATCATAGGATTTGCAAATGATGTTGGTGAGCTAGACTGCGGTAGGTATTCGCTGCTTAATTTCATATAATTTCGTATCAAGTACATGAAAAAGTGAGATGGACGAGCGTAAAAGAAGAAGAAAAACTCTTTCTTCGTCTGCATGCCCGTCCCTCTCTCTTCCTCCGTGCTCATTCCCTCTCTATCCAGTTCTCGCTCTCTCTCTCTCTCGTTTCGTCTAGAGTTTGCTCATTGTTGAAGAAGGGCCATTACGGGCCGAGCCAATTAATTTATGCACAATTTTATAATTAAACGGCTAATAACGCATAGAATTAAAGTCCAGGGCTGCACTCCCACGTATAAAGGTGGGTATGTGAACAACGTTCGTATACACATCGACATACTTTTGCAAAACATAAGACTCTCTGTGCAGGAGCTAACAAACCTTCCAAGAAATGTACTATATTAGCGAGAAACTTGAAGCCATAATACACGAGAAGGCTAGACTGTGAAAAGACTGAGAAAAATCGCTTTATGTATGCATCAAGGGGTTTCTCATCTTTCGTATTTTCATTTCCATATCTCTGCTCTTTTTTTTCTCTCTCTCTCTCTCTCTCTCTCTCTCTCTCGTTTAATTTACCGAACGTGTGTATGATAGCACCGTTTCTCGCGCTCATGATTCTGTGATCGGGCGTACACGTACACACGCTAATAATATGTACGTATACGCAGGCAACTACTTAATGTACCAATTAGAGACGCGAGTGCACAAGACCGCGTCCGAGAGATTTCTGCGAGTCCATACTATGGGCACAATTTGTTCATTGTTCATTTAACTTGGTTAGGCAAATTAATTAATATAATTGAGGCTCCACTCGTTAGAGTATGTAAGAAGAGGTCGAATATTATTATTCTTAATATAACTATTATCCTTTTCTTCCAGTATCATATGCCTATTGGCTCGTATGGATGTGAGCAACCGGTTGGAAAATTAATTCGATCAGAAAAATTGGAGCCAAGACAAGAAAATGTTAATTTTAATGAAAAAAAATCAAGAACGAATGGTTGTTTATCATCTCCTCGTCCTTTGCCAGGCCAGATGTTTTTCAATCTTGAGAAATTGATTTTATTCGACGCAGAATTTATTTGGCAGGTAGAAAATGAAAATAAAGTGCGAAATTCCAGTTTTTTCCTCTCGAATCGCGATAAATAAGTATTCAATGTGGTGCCGGCAGTCAGAATTTTTCGAAATATTTAAAATAACTAAACACGAGATGAATCGATGCTTGGGTCGACTGCCGGACACAGATACGTCGTATATAAATATTGGATAACATTCTAATAATATGCAACCGCGTTGCACAGTCGCAATTATTTCACGAATGGCTGATAATATCACGACCCACCAGCACCAATTTCACGCCATTAATACCGCACCGAGAGCCAGCTCCTATCTTATCTGCACTAATTTTTTTACAGAAGCAAATTCAGTGTGTGACGTTTTTTTTTTATCATTTTCATTTATCGTTGATGTTGGAAACTTTATAACAGACCGGAATCCGCTTAGTAGAGTAATAGAGCGCGAAAACGAATTGAGCATGCAATATTTCGTGATCGATCTGAGAAACACAAAATGGCCGCTGAAAAATCTCCAGAGGTTTTGTTGTTGAAACCAACCCATGGAAAACGTGAATGGACCCAAGAAAAAATCGATAACTCGTTATAAGGGTGAACTAAAATTAGAATCGTATACATTAGCGAATTTCCGTCGACCATTTTGTCCAGCTACTCCTATGCCACGATTTTTTTCATCATTCGTCTACAAAGCCTGGATTTTGTAGAAAAAATAGGAATTTCGGGAGCAGCCCCTTTTCTGCGAGTCTTGTCGATTCCTTTAAAAATTACGATGACATCCCCCAATTCTACGAAAAAAACGCAATAATATTCGCGAGGAATTCACCATCCAAATTTCTTCGTCCAATCGTTCGTTGACGAAATTTTGCTTCATCTCCGATTTTAGGTGTAATCTCATTCCGAACCCGTGCTGGTTCGTATTTACGCGAATATCTGAAGGAGCCTGTGGCCGGATCGTGGTCGGGATTGAACTTCGCAGCGCACAGACTCATGCATTTTTCTTCGATGCACCAAACGAGGAGAATCGTATTGCATGAGGCAAAAGAAAGATGAAAGGATTAGGAAGCGTCGCCAGAAACGGCTCAGCTCTACTGATGAATGCTGAACAACGAAGAGAAATTGAAAAAAAAAAGTTGAGGTTGAAACATCGAAACGACTTGTAGAATTTGTTGAATGAGAGGCAAAAATATCAATCTGAAGTTTGCAAAGTTCACATTCAACGAGAAATATTGTTTCTATTGATATTTTTAAGAATTTCGAAAATCTTGGCAATTTTTCAATTGAGTTTTTGGGGTCGCCAAGGGGGATCGTTTTATTGTCTAGATCAAATATGAAATAATAATTATAGGCTCAGCTGAAGAAAAAAGAAAATTTCGTTGCATTCCGAGGATGCAAACTTGAACAGCATGCAAAAATGTGATTGTCGCTTGATATTCTCGAGATACGAGTATACTTATAGGTTTGGCATCGAAACTGTTGTGACCGAAAAGCTCTGTAATGCACGTGGTACATGCAGAGTGTCCAGCCGGCGCCATAAACCGCAAAGAAAAAAAATCTCACTGAATTATCGGTGTGGTTCCGGCTGTGCACATTCTGTTCCAAATCCATTCAACATGTAAACGGTGTGGGAGAGGAAGAAGAGAGAGGGAGTTGCCATTAGAGTGTGCATAGCAAAAATGGCGATGTACAGGAAGGATGAGCTGTGAAAAAAATCGAGCGAGCAACAACGCAGCAACAACAACGCTGGACGCATGTTTCATGTATAGTCGAGAACATGGAGAGAGGCTTGTGTCAGCCAGTTTTAGATGTTCGCCTAGGGTCACACGAACCCGGGAGAGGGAAAAGAGATCGATGTTGCCAAGAACTTAGGGAGCTAATTATAACATTCGAGTATTCTCTTCCATGCGATAGACGTTATTGGAAAGTTGGGAAATGATAATGCAGTAAGTGACCACATCCAAAAATAAAAGTCACCTTATTAGGTTACGAAAAAACGAGAGCGCATGGAATTTATGAGAAAACGTCTAAGACGTGAGAGTCGAACCTCGAAAATGAAGACTTTTGTGCCTGGTCGCTTAGCAAGAAGGAAATTGTCTCTCGACTGACGAAGACTCGTCCATCTCGATAGATAATCGCAATCCTATAGTCGGAACATTACGATTTTTTTTTTTTTTTTTTTTGTTTTCGTCCTGGAAGTTTATTAGAAAAAGAGGAATCGTGTCGATTTAACTGGAGCAAGATGATAAAAATGAGAGTATTCAAAGTAGCCTATTGACAGGTTGACGAAAAAGATTTAAGATTTAACGTAGTCCGTTTGTAGGGAAAGATGAAAGAAAGAAGAAAGCGAAGAACGGTCTCTTTGGAGCATCAAAGAGTGAGGGGATCCGCACGAGCCGACGGCTCATGGAGCTCTGCGGTTCTGTGACTGCGACTCCTCTGGATTATTCGAATCCCTATCCCTACGGGGCTTTCTCTCCCTCGTGATACAAGCTCATCGTCTTGTTCCCTCTCTCGAACAACTTGACGATCTCTCACTCCCTTTCTCTCATTGTAAAACATACATATATATAAATACATCCGTCTCCGTTGCGCTCGCCGTCTCATTGAATCTCCGTTTCCGTTGGTACGAGTGCGACTGTGAACGACCGTTTTCCGGGACGGATTAAATATTGTCACTGCGGAGGGTAACATTGCGAGAGGAAAGGATACGAAATAGCGACGAATTAGTCACTCTCCAGGAACAACAAGAAGAAAAATCATTTAAAAAATGAAAATCCATCGGAAAATCATCGAAAATGGACGAAATGGAAAAAATCACGAGTTGAAAAGTCGAAATGAAATTTTCGACGAATCTATACCGAGTGACAAAATCTTTGCTGGCGAAGAAACTCGCGTCCCACCGACGGGATCCCCTCGGTTCCGTTTACCATTCCGTTTCGTCTGCACCGTCTGGCTTTGCCATTGTGTGGGTGGGGTAATCTCTCTCTTTCTCTCACTGGAGCTTACGCACATTGAGAGAAGCAACGAATATATACTCAACACACTCTGCCGCGCCCGCCACGTAAACGTTTGGGGACGATTCATTCAGAGAAACTACCGTGAAAGGGACACCTGTTGGCGCTTCAACAAACCGTACGCACACCCAAATATATACGCACACTCAACACACAAACGATCACGAACAAACGCAAACATAGAAGGAACGAGCTATAATGGACCCCGCGACAATCCTAGAAACAAGCAAGGCACGCGCCCTTTACAGCTACTCGAGCTCTATACGGAGATCGTACTACGATTTGTGACACGATGTATTGTGCGAATCGTCGACTCTTTGACTCGCCAATTTAGCACTCGAGTGTCAGTGTAAACAAATGTCAAGCCCTTGATGCACTGCCTTCAGGGACAATGACACAATTTCAATGAGAACGTTTCCAGGAACAATAGAGATTATGTTCGCTCCACGATATCTCAATGGGATTCTGGCAATTGATGAAGTTGAGCCTGCGAATAAGTTTGCTCGTCATTGGCCAGATTATAATGAAGATTTAAAAGGGCCGTGTGGGTTGGCAAAAGGAGGAAGAGGAGAAGTAAAAAAGCAGCAATTAAAGTGTTGATATAATATCGGAGGTGGTTGGATGTTGATCTGGTAGCTAAATGAAGTATCTGAGCGAACGCATCGCTGCTTTGGAATGTTGAGAGTTGGCTCGGGCACCGAAGATGAACCGCTGCCCAGAGGGGACACCTCGCGTTATTAATGTATGCCAGGATTTTGGCTTCCGTTCTCTTCGTTGCGCAGCTGGCTCTTATATCTCTCGTAAGAGCGAATAAAAGGGGCAACCAAGGTGTCAGCAACACACATAGCAAAGTTCGCATAATAAATTAAAAAAGGTACGCTCGAACGAAGGAAGTTCACGTCTAGTCTTATCGTCGACAGCCATCGAACCTGTCAGCACTTGTAATGTGTAGATCTGTGCAGTATAGACTTGCGATCTGCCGGATAAATCACATTCTCAACCTTTCCAGAGCACGAAGATTTTCTCTTCTTCATTCATTTGCGAGGAAAATTGTTGTCTAATCGTGTAGCTCAAATTTTGCATTCAAGCAGCAAAGAGCTAGACGAAGTCAGGAGCTTAAACGAGATGAATTTTGCAGTTTGGAAAATCGATTCAGTTCCCTGACAAGGTTTCTAGCCCGAAACTTACAGGACATACTGAGTCGAGAGTACGCGATGGAGAAATAAAAAGATGGAATGTATTACCTGGCGGTTGTGCAGTCCCTGTACAGTACGTCAAAGTCCTTGCAGCTGAGCAACTTGCATCGGTTAACACCGGGTTGTATGGCACCTAGGCCACGTAGAATTCTGACCTGTTCGACGTTGCATACGAGGGGCACGATATCGAGTCTCTTGAGTTTGGTGTAAACAGTGTGAAGACCACCGACTAAATGCTTGAGAAATAATTCGAAAGCTTGTGGGAGACAAAGCATTGTGTCACCGGCAATAATGAACGCAGCGACTTTTTGTCCGCGATAATCGACGAGTTTGCATTCATTGGCGGTTGGATCACTGGAACTTATAGGAGGTGGACTGTTGTAAGATCTGGGTGGTAAAACGCCGTGATGCGCTGCCATGAGTTCGAGAGGTGAACCATGATGGGCACTGAGCATACCGCCCAATTGACCAAGAAGCCGCAATTCCGGTGGCGGAAGACCAGGCATACGAGGGACCATACCTGGAAGTCCACCTGGACCTCCTCCGGCTGATAGCGGTGGTGGACTCAGCGGTAAGACTTGAGGTGGTGAGCCTCTAGTCGGTGATCCGGGTGTTGGTACACCTCGGAGTTGTGCCTGCTGTGCCTGTAATTCACGCAACTGATCGCGAGGATGACTCTGCTGATGAGAAGGTGGTGGCTGATGGGAGCTGTGATGTTGATGTTGTTGCTGTTGTTGTTGGCTGAGCTGCTGTGCCAACGGACTGTGGGGATGCTTAGGGCTGCCGGTAACGGGACTGGCACGACTGCTGTGATCGGACGAACTATCCATCGCTCCGTGATCCATCGAGTGTGCAAAACGCCTAAGGTCTAGCACCTCGAACCTCTCGAGCAGGTCCGTGGCGTTGCCTGTTGTTTTACTTTCGTCACGAGATATCGTATTCACGGTTGGCCCCGTCGTGTCCGTTGGCTTTCCTATCGAGACCAGCGTCGTGATAACGCGGTCTGATGGGTTAGCGATTTTTAAATTACTCCAAAATCATATCGTTCCTATATTTATCACTCTCTCGATATTCCACCGGCACAATGTTCATCCGTCTAAATCCCCAAAGTAAATTTCAACGAGGAGGCTGCATGCGTCGAGTTTTCCAAAGGTCAGCGCTGTCTGGCGGGGGGGAAGGCGATTGAAAAATTCGATCAAAACGATCGATCACTTGTCATATGTTCCAATAGCACCGGCAAACACACGTTGAAAAAAAAAAACACCCCGAATTGTTCACTGTCACTGATGTATATACCCAAAAAACCAACTGTCGTTATTAACACGCGCGTTATTCGTACAGCTTATAAATCGGCAAACTTCACTTGTCCACAAGGTTAACTGTTCAGCATTGATAGCTGTGAGAACTGTCATTCGTGCGAGCGCGAATAGTTGGACCGATGATTAATAGCGAACGCGTGTATTTATTTCGTGGGTTTCTTGTCATCCAAATAAATTTCGAGTTATTTTTTTTTTTTTTTTTTACTCTCTATACGGTCGCGCAATGGAATGCTACGAATGGTCACGCTCAAACAATCTGACCGACGAGAATGACGAATGACACGGTAATAGGAATCGAGACTGGTCGATTGGCATAAATCGTTACAATCGCATTCTGTTCGACACTGCACTTGGCTCCGATATTTCTGTTTGCGAATGAAACTCGAAATGTTAAGGGAGACTTTGCAGAGAAGCAATCGTAATCACGACATTGGATTGCGTCAATTGTAGAAAAGTGCGAGTTGGTAAAAGCACGCGGAACGCGAACGAAACACGGGAAACGTCTCGTGCGACAACACCAAACGAAGTAAAACTACATTGAGCGCGATGTGAGAGAGGGGTGGCGGTGGAGGTGGTGGTGGTATAAGTCGGATAGTGATGGTGGTGGTGGTGGTGGTGGTGGTGGTGGCGGTGGCGGCGTTGATGGTGATGGTAGTGGTGGTAGTTTGGCGGACGAGACGTGGCCGCGATCGGGATGGTAGTAAACGCAACTCACAAGGAACGCAGAGAGAACGCGACTCTCGTTCCTTCTCTCAAAGTGGCAAACGCTCTCGGCTCGGTCGAGTTGAGAGTATTTCCACTACCCAGTCACAGATGTAATAAATAAAAACATCAGTTGAGAGGGTGCTAACGGAGAAGGGAGGGTGGTGATGGGCGTGGAGGATGCGCGCGATCCGTCGAGCGATTGGACGAGGTACGGAGATTCAGGGAGCTAGGATTGGTCGACGAGGCAGCGAGTAACACGCCCACGGTAACTTCCTACCAACGTTGAAAAGGAAGAAATAGGAGTGGGGAATAGACATTCGTATTGCACGAAGGCACGATTCTCTGGTGATCCCACCACTAGGACAGTGGATTGCGAGCTGGAGTCGAAGCAATCCTTCCACCGACGCACTCCCACGAGCTGCCTCCTGCGTTCCCTCTCCCTGAGGCGATCCACCTCCAGAAGAGAGCGTCTGACGACGAAACGACACGGCTATATACAATCGGAAAAGGCGGAGAGGCAGTACGACTGGCGAACTGGCACGGGAGTGAGAGACCGCGAGGATATATAGAAGCCTCTTTCGTGAAGAGAGAGCAGTATTTCTGCGCGCGTTCTGCTCGCGTCGAGAGCAACTTTAGCCTGAGGTGGGGGTTTCTTCTTTTTCCTTTATGTATTCGGGACTTCTCTTCTTCACTTGGTTCTTCTCTCATCTCTTGGCTCTCTCGGCTGTCGACGTGTGTTGCCAGTTCTCCCCCTTTGCACCGCGATCGCCTGCTTCCCGTGCGGCCGCGAGTCTTCTTCTCTTCTCGCTGCTATTTCTCTACTCCATCTCTTTCTCCTACTGCATCAACTATATATACATCACATTTTTTTTAGCTGTCTCTGTCGCCAACTGAGAACAGCCCCAGAGAGTACCAGAAGGAGAGTCATATATACGTGTGCTACGACCAAGAATGTCGCTGTACACTCCTCTGCTTCCTCCTCCTTATCCTCAGCACCCCTCTTCGAGTACGAATCGATAGCGTCCTCGCATTCATTCTCTCACTTGCTCTCTTATTCTTGCTAGCTCTGTCTTTCCACCCCCTTTTCCAGCCGGTCTCACCTACATAGAGAACTTGGGTGGAGTGCGAGAGGCAAAGAGAGAGAAAGGTAGGTAGGTAGGTAGGTAGGTAGGTAGGTAGGTAGGTAGGTAGGTACTCGGTTCTTCGGCGTCTCCGCGCTCCACCATTCCCCATCAGCATTACACGCGCGCACTTATTTCTTCTGTAGGTAAACTCGCTCAACTCTGAGCTTCCTCCTCTTCTATTGTACAACAGTTCTCTTTGGTATATGAGCTTCCCCTCCCCCACTGCCCCTCCTCGCCACTTCTTCAGCTTCTACTTCTCTCTACCCCTTTTTCAAGAACCAAACCAACCGCCCTGTCCCCAGCACCATCCCCCCAACCCCCTTCTCTCCACTATTCCACAACTCAAACCCTCTCCACCAACTATAACCCTTGCAGAAGTCTGGAGCCACCTTTTCGCATGCAACCTACCCGACCTCCGCATAAAGCACTTTTAGCTACCTCTCCCAGGGCCTAAAATTAGTTTAATTTCAAACAGAACCGAGTTAGATTCAACAATGGAATCTCCAGGTTTATAACTCTCGAAAATTTTCCAAATTTATCATCAACCTTCATGTCCCTAGAATCGAAAATTTGAAAACTCCAATGTTTACTAAGAATACCTGAAAGCCGAGCAAATGCTCGGACTGTCAAAGCTCCTTCCAGGTAGCAAGGTCATTCCGCGATATGGAGTTGTTTATATAATTAGAAGAATTTGCCCGTCATCAGCTCTAGGGTCAGTGACGTCTACGTTGTCAGTGTGTGAACGACTATATACGCTGGCCAAGATGTAACGTGGAGCCCTCATCACGAGGCGCGAGTCTCGCCCCTTTCGTACAGCTATCTTTCAACTTTTAAGGCGGATCTCTTTGGAGCATCGTTCTATTCGGATGGCAGGCACATATACATACATATCCATGGGTAGAGACTGGTGGAACAGCATCAGCTGAGCTGGGATGATTGAGAACTTGAAGAAGAAATTAGCTACCTCGGTGATGTGGTGCTCGAGCTAGCAAAGGGAAGATTGGAGGTGAAAAAGATTAGAGAAGCTTGGCTCTGTGCAACGGAATGAATGGAACAGAAGGAATGGGTCTTGTATACTCATAACATAGGAAAAGGACTCACCAACAGGTACTCACTACACCCAGACCATTATTATCTCGTCATAGACGTTTGGTCAGGACGACATCGAAAAAAAAAGGAAAATCAACAACTGGCAACGTCAAAGAAAAAGAAAGAACGATGTTTTTATCTCCCCGATCCCTCCAATGGTCTCATCGTTGTTTCTCACTCTTTAGGTTCGGTCAAAACCCCTTCGTCTATGCCCTCGCGGATCGGCACGGTGACCCAAATTTAACAAGAGGGACCCTTTCCGTCACCAAGCCTACAAGCTGGACATGGTCGCTCCCTCTCCCACTTATGGTGTATTATACTATGTGTCATGTCTAACACAAGTGCAATATGTATACCGAGAGAGTAAAACGTACGAATATACATAGAGAACAAGGTCCCTACTTGCTTATACAGCTGACCCCTCGGTATCGGACAAATTTCAACTACAAACATTGCCACAAGATTATTGTCGGAATTCAGGGAAACTGGATTGATGGAATCGCGTAACACACTCGTCGTGACGATCGTATCGGTACAAAAATTTCACGAAGATCGTGTCTCCGGGTTTTCCGACTTTCTTCGACGATGGTATTGACGGTGAAACGGGATTGGCTCACCGCGACACTCAAAGAAATTAGTAAAGCCCTCCGAATAGCTGGGAAGACGTGTGATCGAGTTTCGGGTGAAGAGCAGACACGATCAATCATTAAATCGACTTGGAGTCTCCAGTCTCTCTGACTCTCTCGCTCTATGCACATTTGAGAGTGTCTATATGTCGTTAAACAAGAGGCTCGCTCGTTGCTGAGCAGTCAAGGCGAGTGACAGGAAGGGACCGATGTTTGCCTCGGTCCAAACCGCCCCCAATTAGTGGAATTAATACAGGGCCGAACAGGGCTATGGAAGGGAGTTAATGCGCGTTTCTCTACTCTTATGTGCCTATGTACACTATATCTATGTCTACTATGTACAATTAGGCTATGTTGGTATAACTGCATTGCCGCATTAAAGCTCCATGCAGAAGAACCCTCCTCACGTCGCTCATACGACTGCACTTTTCATCCTAATGAACGCATGACATAAATATCGTCCACGGACCTAAACCACCGCTCTTTCCCTCCAACAAAAACTTATTCGTACATGACTTCGCTCCGAAACGTCATCGCAATACTTTATCCAATAAATTTTATCGAATGCTTATAAAAAAAAAAAATTTCAATCATCAATTCAAGGAAATCTTAATCCGGGAGCTTCTCAAATTTTGGAGCTTTCGTTCAAGTGCCCGGGGACGCGACTAAAACGGTCCCTCGCACCTTTAAGGACATCCCGCCCGGTCTGAGGACTGCGAGAACGAGCCTAAGATATAATTATTGACGAGCGAATAAAAAATGTCCACATGAAAAAACTGGCCAAATAATATCATCAGCAATGACCTTCGATCTGTGATCTCTCTGTTTTCGTTACGAACTACTGAAATGAAAATTAAATAGCAAGACTAGATTCGTTTTTGTTTTTTTTTTTTTTTGCACGACCTGCCAGAGCCGCGAATGACGAGCGGGCAGGAACAGCAGGACGAGACAAGAACAAAGTTGCGAACGAAGGGAAGCGTCCACATCGTAGTGAATATTCACCGTTATATGCGCATACGTGTATGCATACGTTGTGTAACATAAAGACAGGAGGAAAAGCGAAAGAGAAACAGACAATTTTCATGCAGGCTCCCGTGTGATACGCATTGTTCGCCCTGAGCGGTTGCGGTGTATTGTCCTCTCTAGCAAAGCGCCAGGGCATGCCATCAGAGGGCAGGGCCGCCTGAGTGTTTGCCTCGCGAGAGCTCACGCTCTTTCGCGGACCAGCAAACCTTTCCGTTACATATTTACGTCTATATATATTTTTTTACACATACGTGGCTGTGTGTATCGACATATTTATTAGAGTTGCTGGTCTCGATGAAACAGGCTAGCAGAGAAAATTCAAGCAACGATTTCGAATGAAATTCATTTTTGACGACATTTTATGACGTAAATCTTAAGGAAATGTCCATTTATCTGCAAATTAAATGTTTGATCATAAAAGTAAGACGAGAACCATTTTTGTGGAACGTGTTCATTTATTTTTGTGGACAATCATTGGAAAGACGATGATTTTTCCTCTTGGACTTTTTTGTACCGCAAAACTCGATAAATAAAATGAATGAAAAATTGGTCGAAACATCTGTGGGCTGACTGCTGTGAAGACGAAACTATTTCGTGAAAAAAACACTTTCCAGGACGCGAAAATGTGAAAGGAAATCGAAACTCATTGCCTCTGCTGAGAAATTTATTAATTGAGCCAGGAATTTGATCGAGTGGAGTAAAATTTCTAGAAAGTAGAATATTGAGCAATGTGACGTCTTGATGCAAAGGCCGCATTGATATTTGAAGATTGTGGAAAAGAATGATAGCCCAATTTTCGTTTGCTAGAATAGAGACTCAAAGCTGCTTCGCAGAATGCAAGAGAATTAAAAAATCGTAGCAGAGTGACACAGAGGGAGATGCGTAAACGCTTGTTTTCGTTGTGGTCGGCGTTTGTCTGAAACAGACGTACCAGGTGGAGACTCCGAGCGATCGCCATCAGACACTGTGGCCCGGTTCGAGCTCGAGGTTTTTCTTTTTTTTTCACTTTTCACGTTCGGAAAACGTCAATCGCTCGGACACATGTCAATGCTCGCGCGGAAGAAGAGGAAAGAAAAAAGAGGACAACGGTGTTTCGATCGGAAGGACGACAACACTTTGCAATTTATCGATAAAGTCTTCAGCATTAATGAAATTTAGCCTTGACCAGGCTCATTTTTTCCAACAATACGGAACGATGTTTTTAGATTATCAATCAAGAATTTTTCATCATAAAAAGTCGATATCCTTGCGACGATCTTTCGCAGTGGACCGAGAAAAAATATGCACGTCTCGGTATGTGCGGTGGAAAGTCTCGGGCATGCACTCGGAAGTGTGCAAAAGAGAAATGTCCGGGTGTATAGAAATTAGAACCTGAAATCATGGTCGGTTCGAGCCACGGCCGTGTCTCTAATGATTTCTCATAAAAATTCTCCTTCATTTCGTCGATTTGGACGAAGAATTGGGACGGTAATCACGCGGATTTACTCATTAAAGACGAAAACGTTGTTTTTTTTTGTTAAGATTTACAAATAACTTTTGTGCATGAGCAGAAAGACAAGAAACGTTTTTATCTCCGAAGGGATGGCACAGAAAGATTTTACTCCAAAGCTGCGATTCTTCGAAAAAGTCTCTTTTTTCTTCGTCAGATATTGTGCTGCGATGTATCCAGTCCACGCAGGATCCCTAGTTCTCCCTCTACTTTTAAGTCTTCGTTCTCTCGGGTTCACCTATCTATCTCTCTTCGGGGAAGTGTCGGTGTATATACGTGAGGAGGATCGGTTGCTTGCGTATGTAGGGTTCGATACTCGGCAGGAGCAATCCCCGCATCGATAAGCATTGTGCGCTCGTACGGCCCCACCGAGAGTGCACAATAGCCAAGATTTTATAGCGAGAGCTCTCTTATCCGCGAGAGGACTATCCTCGTCCTCACCCTCCGTAAGTAATCCTCTCTATCTCTCTTTATACCCTCCTCCTCAGGTTTCCCCTCCCCTTTCTCCCACTCGGCAGCTTTCTTCGGTGAGCTTGATCTAATCCCGCAATCTCGATAAATCTCACTTGGTCGAGAACGTATGAATTTCTAATACGGACTTTGCAATATTTCGGAATAAAAAATAAAACAAACAAACAAACAAAAAACAAATGGTATTCAATTATCAGGATAATTGAAAATAAAGTACCATAAAGATTGAATTCTACACACGGAAGCCTTAATATCGATCTGAGATTCCGATATATTGAGAATGAGCCTGAAGTTTGCATCGACGCAATGTCACGAAATGAGAAGAAAAAAAAACAAAATGATTCATCACTTTTTTATTTTACGAATGAATTTGTGAGGTAAAATCGAAATAAAAAGTGACGAATTAATTTTTTTGTTTCAGTTCCCGGCATCGCCGATTTCTTTGTGGATAAAATATTTTTTTCATCACCATGATGATATCACATATAACATTTTTTTCCTACAGGAATGCATACTAAGAGTTTACTGTCCGATTTTAGCAGGAGCCCCACTTCCGAATAATTACCAAATATCGATTAGATTATTTTTTTACATATGTCCAAAAAGTGTTTTCCGGTAACCTCAATTTTCGTGTGGGAATCGAGAAAGTGAGACGAAATATCTTTTTTTAACTCATCGATAACTGTAACTAATTGTATTAATTGAACACACACTCAATTATGACGGTAGCGTGCGATACGGGTGAGGTTTTGGTCATCTCCTACACGACCTGGAACATCGTATTAATTAGACGAATTTTTTTTTTTTAAATCATGTCACAATATTTCTTTTTATCATGCTCGAATCTCTCTTTTGTGCAAATATTACGAAATAATGCCAATAATGTAACACATTTTGGACAGGAATGTTGTATCGACCTGTAATATTCACGCGGCTTTTGTTTTGAATACCCACACACACACACACACACACACAATCGATTGGAGACTCTCTATCTTTCTCTCTCCCGGGAAATGAATGCTTAATTCGATATAATCATTGACCGTGCGAGTTATAGAGCATCGATATAGTTAACAGTCGATGATTTGTATACGTACGTATATGGAACGGTGTTTGAATTAACATGGCTCGCCCGCGACGCCACCGCGAAGATAGATAGTCGCAAAGTTACATTTTTCTTTTGCTCTCCCTCTCTCGATCTCTCTCATTGTCATCATCCGACAAGCAACAAACACCGCGTGCTTGTATTACTGCGCAGTTGGTTGTTTTCAAACGCTTTCTCTCTCTCTCTCTCTCTCTCTCGCTCTTTCGCTCTCTTTTGGCGGCTTACGAGCAACTAATTACCCATACGAAACGGCCGACGTGTGTGTTATTATAAATAGCCAATCGTTATGGGGCACACCCACCTTCGCGAATAAGGGAGACAGAGAAACTATCCAATCTCTCTCTTTCTCTCTCTCGCTCTCTCTCTCTCTCTCTCTCTCTCTTGCCCTGCCTCGCTCTCCCTCTCTCTCTGTTGCTATATTTCGCGAGCCCCGCGATGCTTATAATGGCGTGTTATCGGATAAATAAAACGGATAGCCATCGGAGAGGAGTGGGGGCCAGGAGAGCTCGTGGGGTGGTAGAACTCGATTACTAGCAGACATCCCTCCTCTCAAAATCATCCCTGTCATACCATTATATGCACAACTTGCTCACTACTAATGTTTCCCGAAAACATTAATAAATATTAATATATCAAACGGGAATGAATTATATTATCGAGACATACCCACACGCTACGACCACGTTTTGTTTTTCCAGAATTATTCGCTTCGATTAATCCTGATCGTTCAATGCACTTTTACTCTTTCGTGCTTTTAGTTCTCAACGCACTTAATCCCGGTAAATACGAGAACATATCTATCATATTTTATCATTTTTTCAATCGCACTCTTTTTTCGTCCAATAACACGCCGCTCGCTTCTCGAAAACTCGTCTGTTTTCAAGACATTATTCCGAGAACTTCCCATAACTTTTGGACGACTCGAAAATTTGAGTAAAAATGAAAAATATGAGAAAACTGACTGAATTGGGATGCGAATTGAATCGGCGATTGCGAAGATTCTTACAGCAACTTATTTCCACGAATTTCGATCCAAAAGCATCGCGCAAGCACCGCATTTTCCTGTTTTTCATGGAAACATCTTCGAAAAACCTCGGCAACTATACGTCTTTCCACTTTTTTGTCTTTTATTTTTCAAGGCCTCTGCCGATCCATTGAATGTTGGAAAAAAAATTAGTTTGGTCGTATCATTGCTGGAATCGTAAAAAATAAAAACGGCCCTCGATCGGCTAATGGAATTTGTCGTCGAATCTGATAATCGAGAGTGTGGATTCGTCTAAACGCTATTGAAAAGATTTTTTTGGCACATTGAACGAACTTGTACCGCGTCCATTGTTGGCGATGTACGTGCCAAGAGCAATTTTCGCAAGGATTTCGCCAATACTTTTGCATCCATTGGAGCAACGACGCGACAAAGTCAGCGACGACGACGACGCAACAACGACGGAAGACAATCACGTTGACACCGCGTGATTGATGTCCTTTCCCTCTCCGCCCTTTTTCGAAACACACACACACACACACACACACGCACGCACACACACACCCACACACACACACACACGGCTAAGCTCGAAAAATAGGACGAAGCCAGCTTCCCTTCATCCCTCCACACTTTTGGCTCGCAGCCTCGCAGCCCAATGAAGCCCATTGTAAAAGCGAACTATTCGAAATATTAGAGCGCGTACACCGATTACTTGCCGGCCGTTCAGTCATCGGCTTGACGCATAGTAATCCTTTCACTCTCGTCTCTCCCTCGTACTTTATTTGCATCTAGACTCTTTCGCCGCCAGTTCCATCCGTTTTCTTAGTGCTGGGGTTGATGTGCAAAATGCATACCAATACTAACAGCGAAAAAACGGGTACGATGCTCATTTATTAACGATTAGCCTTGCGCGTCGTTTTAAAATCGAATAAGGAAAAGACCGCACGCCACGAACGAAACGAACAACAAAGCAGTTATTCCGCTAATGACAGTTTTGAATGAACGATCGACACATGATTGAGTTCTCATAATACAAATCTGAAAATCTCGCAACCTCTCCACCCATATTTTTCATCTCTAAATGACTCTAAAGACTCTATGTGGCGACGTTGACACAAACGAAAATTACAGGAAAACCGAAAACGAACGTTTTCCACTTTTGCCCCCGCATCGAGCCAAGGGTTGCCCTCGAGTGCGTCAATCCCTTTGTAGAAAACGCAATTTCATATTTTCCGAAAAATACAATCGCAACCTGAAAAAGTCTCTCTCGAATTTCAGGCAGAATCTCAAAAAAACATGCCAATCCACCCCGTACGTTTATTTCCACAAACGACGCCGTCAAAAATCAACAAAAACGAATGATCATAATTTGCCGTTACGTTGAAGTTTGCAGCGTACTTTTATTTTCTCTCCGGCGATGCTTATTATGCAAAGGCAGAATGTAATTATGACGATAAAACGATCCATTTTTCCGACCCAAAAAGTAGATTAGCTCGAAAAAATTGGAAGATTTTGAAAATTTAACAAATCATCAATAAAAATATATATTTTTCGTTGGATTCCAACGTTGCAAACTGCAGTTTCACAATTTCCCTGACCAGGAGATAAATTTGTCTGTAAAAAAAAAAAAAAAAATCTCATTCCCCGCCGAACGATAATCGCCAAAACGTTTGGCCCGAAATTTTGGTGAAGCCAAAATAAAGTAGCAGTGCAACAAAAGTGCAACAATCTTCGTTGATTCTTTAGGAGTCTCGAGAACTTTTCAGTGAGGTCGTATACGCGAGATTGTATATTTCTCACGTAACGTGAAATTTATTGTTTGCACTGGGCTTAATCTCCATTATAATCGCACGTGCGCGCGGGAGATCGGTTTGCAAACCTGAGGAAAGGTATAATGGTATAAGGTTTATATACATATAGATAGATATAAAAAACTGTAGTATAACTGACGAGAAGGTCTGAGAAGCCGATGTCGGCTTCGCCGCAATTTCGAACTCGGATTGTCCGGGCGAATGATGGATCGGTCTTTTGTACCGTGCTGATGATACCTCGCAGATGTATCCACATCGTGCCGACTATATATATATATATATATATATATATATCGAAAGGCGTGTACGTATCGATAGTTGAAAGTGAGAATGCTGTCAAGTGCATTTCTCGAGCTCGACACTAACGCCCTTTCCATTCTGAGCCACGAAAAATCTACACAAGTATATACATTTTTATATTTAGAGACGCCCGCGGCCAAAAGCATAAGCCACCCCTTTTTTACCCCGAAAAACCACTTGCCTCAGTCGCGATTATCGATTGAGCGCATGCAACGGCAGACCCCAACATTTTTTTATTATTTTCATTCCTGTATTTTCTTAGCTGTCCGAAGGAGAAGAATCGCGATGAATCCGCGATAAACAGATGCCCCGAAACAGCGTTTCTCTTCGGTTCTGTTTGTACAACCGATCGAAACAATTTGAGCCAACGAAATCGATTAAAACTCAACTAAACCTCATTTTTCATTCGTCATCGTTCGTTGCAGATAAACCAGAAATAATTCCATTGACTTGTAGATATTCCGAGGCGACAAAAAATAAATCATCGACTGATCGATCGACTTTCGATTTTCCTTGCTAGGGTGTCCCGCACGAATTATATCAACGGAGTCATTTCCATTGTGAAAAAAAAAACTAAATAAAAAGTGGACAAAATTCGAGGATTTTGAAGAGAAAAATTAAGTGTTAAGGATTTCCGAAAGCTACTCTAAAGTGACTGGCTTTCCATTATTATTCCGCGTGAGCAAACAAAAAGCTTAGGGCTACCAGAAAAAGCACACATTGTTGGATTTATATCGATACTGCTGGAAATGTAAGTGCACGATAGAGAGATTCCTGAAAATATAAAATGAAAAAAAATTGAATGGAAAATCTGACTGAGGCGAAGAAATACGTATGACCGACATATGTTACCACTCGATAGATAATCCGAAGCTTTTACAGTAATCTAATCAGTGTCATTAAATATGAAATACGTTTAATAATTGATAGGAGACCTTGGCAACGATGTATAATGTCATTTCATATATTTGTTCATCAGTCTTTCTACATGCTTGGTGAAAATAACAAGAACGGACGTAGCCGAATGCCCGTTAGATAACGCCAATTTAAGCAGGAATATGTTTACATATCCAACCCTCTTCGCAGCGATAAAAAAAGGTTTCAACTGGATTTTCGGTAATTCCTCACCATACGATTGCGATAGGATCTCCATTTCGCACTCTTTCTCCTCCTGTTCGCAAGGCCCTACAGTTTGTGTATTCGAAATGTTCATGTCGATTCATGTTTTTTTAACAACCCTTGGAGTACTTTCTGCATCAAATTGACCCCGACAATTCTCTCTCTCCAATCGTTTTACATTCAAAGGCAACAAATGTTTTACTTTCGCCCTGGCCAAAAAATGAATTTATACAAAAAACCTTTCTACGAAAAAAAAATAAAAAATGCATATTGAACGCCTCGGGTCAGATTGACCCACAATGCACTTATGGCAGGTGTGAACTCGAACGGTTATAATTTATTTATAAGGAGTTCCTTTCCACTCATTGCCTTGAGTATTCCTCATGAAAAATTATCGTTTTCTCGATCTATCTCTAATTATTTCGATTATTTTTTATTGACGAATTAAATAATAGTCTGTATGAAAAATATCCATAGTATTGACCCAGAACAAAGCCGAGATACTCGAGCATGTGATTTTGCACGACGTAAAGTTACACTGGTGAATAAAGCCTCGACGAAGAAGAGTGTAGCATCATCGGATATGGCTGTTTGCAGAATGGCGAAATAAAAAAAGCAGAGACGGGCGTTCGACCTTATAAATAATAAATTCGTAACACCATGAGAAAAGGTGATACGAGAACGGAAATGGCTGGTAATAAAGTGCAAGCAGTAGGAGGCAGAGTGATGTTCTGTGTCACGACGAGTCATAAACCTGCAGGGCTCTTTCCTTCTCCTGCATGTTATTTTCGAAACGTGTACGTAAAAATGACACTATACGAGAATTTTCGTTTTTTGATACTTATTAAATTATCGTCCTGCATATTGATGGTCGTTGATCAAGTTTTGGAATTTATAGAATTTTTTTTCGGACCTTGAAATAATTAAAAAAAAATATTGCAATTATTTTATGCGAAATTTTTCATCGAAATAAACATTTATCATTATTTCATTGATTTTGAATTTTCCCAAAAAATTTGCCAGATTTTCAAGTATTATATGTAGAATGTGGAAAAAAACTTTTATCAGCGGTCGGTAAGTCACGGTCGGTCGGATTGTCACAGTTAAACACGCATCGACCGATGGTACATACCGAGCAAAAAAAAATTCGCACTCGGGGTTCCTACTGTCTGCTCTGCCGATAAAAAAGGCAATTCCGTTGTTTCAAGTTTTTGTAACTCCCTCCTCGGGCACTATTGACGCTACACAAGTAAAAGCATTTCCATGAAAGAGAGGAGCCTCGAAAGGATAAACTTTTTGATGAGGTGGAAGGGGCGGGTAAGATATCGACAGATGGTAACGTGCGATGTTTTTCAAAGTATTTTGAGTCTTTATGAATTATTTGCAAATTGTTAAATCGTGCTGGGTCGCGTCGAAATGACCGGAACGAATGTTCAACTATATCTATATGCATGATGGTTGCCCGGAGATGGCTGCTGAAATATGCGCCATTTTGGTTTATTTGTATTTTTACAAATAGTATCCGGGGGTATTTAACGATATAGAGCAAAATCAATCGTGCCGCTTTTGATATTTATAGAAAACATGTTCGTTGCTGATCATAATTATACCAACGATCAACATTTTGACGTTATTGCGAATGTATAATTATATAACAACTTACCTTTCGATGTTATGTCGCTTCGCCATGGATTCATTAGGCAAAATGGTCACGTGTGTTCTGGCCATACGAGCTCCTCAAAAACCACGTACTGGAAATTCTCCACCGATACAGGACGATCACTAAAAATCACATTTCATTCATTTGTTCCCCTAGTTTTGCACGTTATGAGTTTGCATTCGGTGATATGACCGAAAGTTCGATTTGCATGTTTGAATGTCGATGGTTGTGATTTGGACAAAACAAAAATTGGATCGGACGGAAAAATGATTGGAATGACTTTTTATCGGTCAAGGTTCAAGAAGTGTTCGTCTTTGGCCTCATCGAATATTTCGTTCAATTCTCCAACACCAACGAACTTCCGCAACATCGACAAACGATATATCGCTAAAGATTCAAGGGGCTGACCGACACTCGAACATACAGCTCTTGTTGCCGGCCACTGCCGAACTGCGTAAGCTGGTCAAGCTGGAAGCGTCCCATGCTCTCTTGCCCGCGTAAAATTCGACGCATGCGCCTCGCGTTCCGCTAGTTCGGTTTCTCTATCAGCCGTCCGCGTCCATAGCTCCACTGCCACCAGTGAGCACGCGGAGAACATAAACAAACCGAACCAATAAGTGAAAGTTATTTACGGGAAATTCTGTAAAGAGTGAGATGTTGATTTTTCTCGCGGAAATAAAAATGAAAAATTCGATCCAATCATAAACATGTTTATTCCCATGATATCCCGCTCGATCGTGGAATACTTTCGGAGCTATCGTGAACACTAATATTTGTGTTTCAAGTTTCCACGAAAGAGAAACGTGTGATTCTTCAACTTACACATACTGTCAACACCAACACCATGTAATAGATCTTGAGTTCCTTCGTATAATTCTTATTTTGCCCTATTAGCGATGATTCGTGAGTGAGTGACGGGCATCACAGAGTGCCCTGTCGAACATAATATTCTCATTATCCTAAACGTCGTCCAACGATATTATCAAAATGAATGGATCGCGAACAATTCCTTTCATTCTGTTCATTGAGTTTGTACGATATGATATCACTGAGACTTCGAAATGTTTGTGCTGTCGAGTGAGTGTGAACATCGTATATTTTGCTCCAACAAACAGGAGTCATTATTCGTTATTCCAATAATGATGGACATAACTAACTCCGTGTTGCCCGCGATCGAGTTTTCTAAGCGCGACGTTGTAAATTTTGACCGATCGCTTTACACTCGTGGATACTCCAATGAACTGAAAAATTCATGGAAAACAGGAAGCGACATGAGCAGCAGTGGCAAAACTTTTCGCTCATTATAATAGAAAAAAAATATTCGGGGAGTCGAATATTCACTTGAGTTAGTTGGAATGACCTTCGGACTAGGGAGCAGGCTACATGAATGCACAAACAACATCGTTCTGCTATTAGTATATTACAATTTGACCTTGGGAATGGGGATACATCGAAATCACGTTGAAAAATGGTGTCGACAGTTTCGACCACTTGTCGCAGCAATCAGACCTTTTTCGGATTCTCGTTCTGTTTGTAAACTCGCACAAAATCGTCTCAATTTGCGGCACCGGACTCGCGCTCGGAATTGATTCTCGTTGCAAACATAAAAAGCGGTGAGCAGATCGAAGTTTGGAGAAATCGCGATTCGATTGTAAATTTTCACAAGCACGTCGGGAATTTGCCATTTTTGAGCTTCTGTACAGTCGTTTGTATCCAGTCAATATAAGAGGATATCCTTGTGAACAGGGTGAACGAATTCGAGTCGCACCTATTCGTGATCTAAAACACTCGCTGCCAAACAATCGGTGAGAATCTTCGGAGTCAATGTGACCCGGTATGCACTAGGAGAGTCAAAAATCATTTTGGTCGGCAGAGTTTTTCTAAAAGTTATAACGATGAAAAATAATTCATTGCCATCGCACACTGCATCGCTTGGAATGCATCCATCATTGTTGCATCTGAACTTATCGTCCCTGCAGGCGTGGCAGTCGTCGGCAACTTGGCCGAATTCATTTTCATCGGATGACATGATCTTGAGTTGAACGTCTTGTATCCATTTAACGTGAGAGGATATTTTCGTATATATTTGGCATAGGTTTGTATACATCATAGCACCTTCATCTATTCTAATGCTCGTGACGCCTCGCAGATACCATGAAGAATCGGTGAGGAAGACGAGTCCACTGCCTATCCTACCTCGGCAAAGTGATGAATCTCAAGAAGTTTCAGTCGAACGAGAACGTAAGATATTTAAAAAATAGAATGTGTATCCACGTGCACACACGTCCTATCAGTGCATATTGGATGAATCTGATGCAAGATGCTTATCAAGTTTTTTGCTGTGGTAAAGCCATTTTTTGCAGTACATTTAAATTTTGAGGATGAAGAAAATAAAATGCCAAAAGAATCGTTGCCATTAAACGGCAAAGAATCGGTGATGGAAAATTGTTGGATCAACTCGATCCAGTATGTACTTGAACGGTTGAAAATTAAATGGAATATGGAAAAAGTCTTTGGGGTTGGAGGGAATCCCGATAATACTCGCCATTTCTATATCCAGCATAAAATTTATCATCAGTTAAAAGCTTTTGAAATTCAGGATCGTTCAGGGCGGCTTGGCACGTATTGAACGAGACGTACGGCACCGACACGCCTGCAAATTCTTGGCCTGCTATGGCCGTTTCCGTGTAATCACGTGTAGCGACTCTTCCGTAGTTTCCAACTTCGAGGACGAACCGATCGCTGTGCTCCCTAATATCGAGGCAGGCAGGCATGACGGTAGTTGAAAATGTCAACGCTCGCTCGATCCGTACAATTGCTATATCATGGGCAAAATTCCCGTGGGCACCCGAATAATCATCCTTTATGAAAATTTGTTTGACCTGCAACAATAAGAAGACAGGAGGCATTTCAGGTCTTCGATTATTTCGACTATTGACAAAGTTGTTCCTTTTGAATAAATGGAACAGATATCAAACTTTGGACTTTATCACAGTCTTCAGATCGTCCTCTATGTAAAAGTCCCGGACATAAGCTCCGACATCAACCACATACTTTCTTGCATTTCAACTTTCTTAGTGTATTTGTTGACAACGCAATACGCCGCGGTTATCAAAAGATCACTATCAATTATCGTTGCACCGCATTTGATCCCGTCATTCCTTTCTTGAGTCGATGGTCCGAAGAGAGTTGCGTGCCAAGGAAGATCGACGGTTGTGATTTGATGGTTATTCCTAGTCAACGATTTTTTCATTGGAGGCATTTGACCGCACTCTGAAACGACAAGCATAAAAATATCTATGTTTTCGGGCTCAATAAGCACGGTAACGAAACAAAAAAGCCCCGATGAACATTGTGTCGATTATAATCGGACCTGGGTAACATTTTATTGGCTCCGGTTCCCATCGACCATGCCCATTGCATTTCACATTCTTTCGCTGCTCCGATCGGATCGTTGAATCCCACCGGTAGCCACTGCGACATTCTAGATACGCTGTCGTATTGACGGGCACCCGTATTTGGCAATTTTTCCATTGACCTTTGCTTGTACAAATGGCGATCGTAGAGTACGTAGTTAAAGGCTTGCAAAGAATTTCTGTATGGAATTAGAAAATAAAGCGGATAACCGCTCCATCCGCAATCAAGAATATTACTCAGCACTTTCTCCGGGAGTTCTTGACCATGCAGAATGTGCTTGGAAAAATATTTTAAATAAAGGAATTTTTCATATTTCAACAATTTACCAAAATAATTGTTTTTTTTTTTAATCTGTAAATGATCCGTTGGTGAACCTGCGCACACTCACCTCTGAAGCAACAACAGGTTATAGCTCTGAAAAATTATTCCAAATTAAGCGATCAAAGAAATTGTTTTTTTCTTTTCTTTTTCAATTATGAACTCATCTAAAATGATGAACGACTTTTTCCCACTTTTCCTTTACTCACCTGGTGTCGCGTTTTTGGCTGTCAGAAGATATCGAGACACTCATGGATTCAATGATTCCGGTAAGGACTAGAAACAGACAAAATGAAACTCAAAATTACTATTCAATTTCAATAGTCAATAGAGACAGTTTTCATTAACCATTTTGAGTACTTAATTGAGCATGGCTGTGCAGAAAAATTTGATTCTATTTTTAAAGTTTTTTTTAAATTTTTTGATCCCCCGAAACGCACGCACGATTTCGAATTTGAGAATTCTTATTCCGAATTCGTTGAATGTCAATCTAAAAAACGTCTCTATAGAAAATTTGAAAACCTAAAGCGAGATGCTGAATTAAATAAAATAATCTTTCTATTCAATTCAAACCGATTCGGAATTCCCTAAATTTTCAACGATCAACGGTTAACGCGATTCGAATGACCTCTCCGATATATCTCAATGCGTGACGAATTTGCGCTATTCACGCCGTCGCGTCTATCTTGTTTACGCAATCGCGCAATGTTGGAAAATCCGTGCAATTATTTTTAACGGTTGAGATTACATTTCGGGGTATAGTATTAGCGATGTGGCCACAAGTTCGATACTCCCGAAGGTTTATGACCTCTGGATACACGGGAATTACATGTATGACCTTGAAAATCTTTCTTTGTTCTCACTAGAAACTCAGTTTTCTAACGAACACTTCATACATTCACGAACATCCACGTGCATCCAACTTCACGATGCTCGCCGAGACGCCAAAAGAGAGACATCGAGGCATCGGCTCGTTTCTTCTTCACGAAATGATATTTTTTCGTCCATTCGAATTCGGGAAGTGCCTTGCTCAAAACTTCGGAATTTTTATTTTCTCTGTCAAATCTCGGTACTTCAATCGTAGAATCGTTCTAAATAATACTGGACAATCTGTGACGCATACCAAAAACGTAGAACAAGCTCGGACGTTCCCTGATCGAGGAACCGTAACGCATTTTTCACGGCGTATTATAAAAACTTCAATATTTATACTGAATAATTTTCATACCTAATATAAATATGATAGAAAAAAATTGGAGGCCGAATGGAAACTGCATGACAGATACGAAGCCCGAAGAATATCTTCTTTGAATCAACGCCGGATCAACACTGATTCGAACCATCGCGCACAGGCTCCATACTTATGTATCGCGCCCAAACCCCCGAATACTTTATTCTCACTGTTTTCCCGCCATTCATATTTGGGATGTTTTCTTTCATCACATGCATACAAAATATAATCCACTTATCGAAGATGCACGTTTTTCGATGTCACGAAGACGGACTGAGACTACGACACAGTCGAACTGTTTTTTCTCGCACGCGCTAGACAAAAGTTAAGAGAAAATCCGAAGATCGGGTAATTCTAACGTTCTGAACGGATCGCTCGTAGAATAAATTTATGTTTTATGGTTGAAATATTTAATGCAGGTTGACTATGAAAGGGTGGACAGGCTTTATTGTCGCTTTTCATGGCGTATTTTTCCATTTAAGAAACCGCCTTCCAGCGTGATGAATGTGCGCAGGGCAAGAAGAACACTAAAATAATATAACTGGGGTTTGGGAACTCTGCACAGGGAACGGATAACTTATAATTTCAACCGCCAACAGCGCTACAGTCGCCTGCACCTTTCTGCTACGGCATATTTCGAAATCACGACGTTCGTACGTCGTTGGCGCTGCTGGTATTCCATTGCGACATATCCTTGAGATTTATTCGCATGGAGAATAAACTCCATACTCCATGGTTTACCGGTTTATAGTGGACTTTGAAAATTTTTTATTCTAGCGAATAAAAATGTTGTTAATTATGCAAGAGACTGAGCGTCGTAGAAAGGGAGCAATGCATAACGAAAGCGTTCATTCTGACCGTGTATTTATTTAATTATCATCAATAAAGGCATTTGAGTACCGCCAATCATGTTAGGGCGCTGAGATTCTTTCGAGCCTGTCGAATTCACGTGACGATATGTGACATAAATACCTATATATCTATATTGGTGTGTAAATCTATATCATAAGTGACATATACCGCAATAACGCATAAAAAAATCCCATAATCCCTTAAACGCTCAATTTTTGCATCACCGACTTCTCGTTGGCATAATTTTCGACATTGGTCGCGGTCGGACCCAAAATCCACTTGGGTAGGGCGACCAATCTCTGCGAGAGACGTAGTGGGGGAAAATGAGTTCGCGTAATCAATATATTATTTAAAAAAAAAAAACTGTAAGCGATAGGCTCCTACAATTTCTCCATTGTTTTATTCGTTTGTAAAATCGAGCATAAACACGAAGGCCGTAATCTCGACTCCATAATATCGACATAGTAAAAACAAAACAGCCATTACTTGACGTGCGTGGCAATCGAGTTTTCGATCAGCTGTGCTGGAGCAGTATCGATTTAAATACTTTGAATAAAGTCAAGCTCGCGAGTTAAAATGTGTGTCTGAAATATTGGAAGTGAAAGTTATTCAATGAAATGAGCTCGTGTGTGAAGGGATTATTGAAAAAAAAAAAAATCATGCAGTCTCGGTCGAAGTTACGATCTCAAAATTATTATTCTTTTCAATTGACACTGATAAACCGTATGAATCACATCATCGTGGTAAATCAAAATATTAAGAAATGTCGTTCCTTTATTACGAATTCAAAACAATCGAATGTTTCTTGTGTCTCATTCCCTCGATCATTAAACTCACTTCCCTTTCCCCTTTCCTCAAACTTTACAATTTACCAGAAGGCATATCAGTGCAATGGGTAATCACGACTCCACCACCAGCTGTCTTTTAACAGTAGGGAACAGCCTCAATAAACTCAGTCTGGCATCCATGCTCGTGGTAAGACGTTCTAAGCTAGAACGTTAACTTCAGACTTTTTCTTATGTTTCTTTTATTTTGACAAGTTCTAAATTATTTTACACTCTACCATTGAGCTTTTAACACATTGGTGAGCATTCACTATTTTTCTTCGGCCATCCCAGAAAACAGAAAAAACATTCTCTTATATTCTCTGCTCTGTTTTTTTTCCAATAAATGAAAGAATTTTGATCAAACTCTTTTCATCGCTTTCAAAATTCATTCCACTTGCTACCGACATATGATTAAAAATAAAAAATGGACACAATCCCAAGATACAAGAACAATAATGATCCTCTGTCATTTTTCATGCAGTTGAATTTTTCCTCTGTGTTATTCGTTCATTAATAGGAAACCGTTCATTTCTGTTGCTTTTCTATTCTAATTAAAAGAAACATGATAGTGAATCTTCGATGTCTCTGCAAAAGTGTCTTTTTGTGGTCGAACCGAGTGAAGTTTTCCTGAAAAATCATGTAGCCAAGCATCTGCGACTAATAAAACTTATTACTAAATCCATAGAGTTTTTTCTTTCTACAACAAAAACGTTCTGCAAAAAATGCATTATTTATTGATGAAAAATTCTTTTATGGGTTCCTACCCGACTGAATGAATTTGTCGAGCCATGCTTTTATTTTGTGCTGTATTTTCTGTGGTGTACTACAACTATATGTCCATTACATTATTCAGGAATAGAGGTACAGCATGGAAGAGTTGACCACCGAAGTACATCTTGATATTACTGTGGATGAGAATGATCTTATCAAGGGAGCAACTGAAGTTGTTAAGAGTATAAGGCCCAATTGGCTCGTCGATCAATTTCAATTCAAGGTAATCCAGAATAAAGTCAACAATTAATAACCATGAAGAAAATTTTGAAAAATCATTCAGACAATCAACGACAACATTTTATCAATAATAATAATAATAATATCAAATAAATAATATTATTATCTAAGATAATAATAATAAATAAGTGATATTATTATGACTATTAACGATGGGAATCTTATCGAATAAAATTTGTTCAATTAAGTTTCATACAAAATGGCAAGAAAAAATTCGAGAAAATTGAAGCATAATGAAAATTTTGACTTTTTCATTTTTTGGTATTTCGATCGGACGGTTTTGACGGTTTCGTGAATTATCCATTATCATTCATCAATAATAATAATTTTATTCAATAAAATGTGTCGCATGTGTGAAAAAAATAATAAAATTTTGAGAACATGCAAGAGTTGTGAATTCTTTTTATTCCTTAAAATGTTAATATTGCGATCACACGGTTATGACGGTTTTGACAATCATCTGAATAAATAAAAAAATGCTGTGATAAATGTGTCCAATATTTTTTTATGCGAATAATATTAGACGAGCTAAAATACAGACTTCCTTTTGTGGAAATAAAACAACTTTGCGTGACTATAATTCATGAGAGTGCACTCGAAAAACAGTAAATTTAATTTCCATTGTATTCAAATAAGTTATCATATGACTTATCATGGACAGGCTCTATCTCAATATACCTGAATCTTATCTCAAATGCTTATCACTCTGTCAAGTCAGTGTTTTCATCAGACACTCGAAGATGTTCTTCAATGATGATGATTTCATCTTTAGAATGCACGTATATTTTTCGACTACTGACCCATTTAAGGAGAATTCCGTTTCGCAAATCTAGCGATATGATTTCTGTAGCTGATTTCTGTTCCTTTTTCCTGAATCCAAAAAATAATCTATTTATTATTGTTTTTTACAGTTTTTCACAAATGGAATCACCAACAAATTGGTTGGAGTTTGGTATCCGGATCATTACAACGACATGGTACTTGTCAGAGTTTATGGCCACAAGACCGATTTGCTGATCGACCGGAAAGATGAAACAAGAAATATTCGCGTAAGATCGAAATTTAATTTTTTGCAATATTCTGCCTTTGAAGGAATTTTCATTCACGCCCAGGGAGCTCGAGGAATATCGATTTTCACTGACATACGTAATCGCGACCAACGGAAAAAAATTTCAACGAAAATGCAACAGACAACGTAATCTACGTTCACATTACTGTCGCATGAACCAAGGGCGTGCAATTTGCATGGAAAATTTCAGAATCGCCGACTTATTCGATGCAAGTAAGAAAAATGAAACAAAACGAACGGCTTTCGCAGTTTTTGCCATGAATAAATGAAAAAATAGTCGTCAATTCGCACACTAGTGGTTCATGCGATAACCCGAGATATATCGTACAACACGTCACAATGCCGAGCCGATTAGTCTACTAGCAATTATGTCCACTGAGAGCCAGGGAGTAATATTAGGCAAAACGCTCGTAAAGTTGTTGATCGACTCCTAAGCCCTCAAACCATTTATAATGAAAAACTGCCTTTTTTTCACAGACTTTTGAAAAAAACGAAAAACGGGTTTTTCTCCACTTTTAGGAAGTTCAACGTTTCCCCAGAATAATGCGAATCCTTAACGTATTTGATTTCGATCATGTAGGCAGATTTTTTTTCGTGCTCACGTTTAATAATCGTATTTTTTTTATTTTTTATTACAGACTCTCCAAAAAGCTGGCTATACGCATTCTCTCTATGCGACCTTCAACAATGGACTCGCTTATCAATTTGTTCGGGGAGACATTCTTACCATTGAAAATGTCAGAGAGCCGAATGTCTATTGGTTGGTCGCGAAACGTATGGCTCAAATGCACAAGTTGAATCCCAATTTTCCGGATACAAACAAAGTCCCAATCATTTGGGACAAGACGGACAAATTTATGAGCATTATGCCGAGGGAGTTCGACGATCCGGAGAAGCAACGCAGGTACCTAAAACAGAATATATAAACCCAGCATTTCATGGTCCAGAATATCAAGCCGGCTGTGGCTCTCGAATATCCGAATAAATTTCAAAAATATACTTTTCTTTCGTATTTTCCCCAATTTTTTGTCCGCGCGCGAGTGTGATTCAATTTTTGTCACTACGAAACACGCAGTTTTGCAATTTTCACCAAACACCTTAGATTTGCCAAAAAGTTTCAACGTCCGACCTCAATTTCGTTTGGATCGCGATCCTCAGAATGCAAAATCCTCCACGAAATGTCTATCGCTCGACTAAACGAAAAATATTTCTTTGTCGGAGAGAAAACGATGATAAGTCGATTATTCTTGTTCTTGCAGATTCGAGAACCTTGTGAAACCTCGTGAAGTTTTGGAACGCGAATACGAGTTTTTGAAAGCTGCACTTCCAAAACTGAACAATCCCGTTGTATTCGCTCACAACGATCTCCTTCTGGGGAACGTACTGTACAACGATAAAGAAGACACTGTGACCTTCATTGACTTTGAGTACACAGGCCACAACTATCAAGCATTTGACATAGCAAATCATTTTGCTGAGTTTGTGGGTAATGCATGAAACTTATTGGCGTGACAACAAAAAAATGTTTAATGGGAAATACAAAAATTTTCGTGACTCACGAGCAATGAAAAAATCTTTCACCGTTCAATTTTTATTTTCGTAGGTCTAGAGATGCCAAATTACACTTTGTACCCAGATGAAACTTTGCAGAGGTCCTGGATCAGGATATACCTTCAAGCTTTTCAGGAAGCGAGTAACGTGTCCGAAGACGATGTCAACGTTTTGTACGAACACGTCAAAAGATTTCTCCTTCTGTCTCACTTTTTCTGGGGCTGTTGGTCACTCATACAGAGTCAACATTCCTTCATCGACTTTGACTTTTTACGGTGCGTATATCAAACAACTTTTTCCAAAAAATGTAGCAATCAATTTTGTATTTCTATTTTTTGGAAATTTGTAAGGTTTTTGTCAATTTTCATCTAAAATAATTTTTTTTTAAAATTGTTCATTCCGATTGGTAATTAAAAATCGAATTAATAATCAATGAGAATTTCCGACGAAAATATCTACTGAATAGGCAAAGTACTAACTTCGAAATTTCTCCTCAGATACGCCTCAATCAGATTCAACGAATACTTCGAACGGAAAAACTCTTTGACTGGAGAACTCTGGGAGTTTTGAATAATTTGATATTCTTTTCGGTGTCCAGACTCCGAAATGCTCACACGATCCCGAATTGTACGTCAAACGTGCAACTCAAGTATTTTTGGCATACAATATCAAATTGATATTAATACGAAAAGGAGAATAAAAAATGTACGCGTTGGACCAAACGGAAAAATTGAACTTAGCTAATTGAGTAGGATTTTGTTATTCAGTTTCTCGAACGAGAATATTATTGTACAAATATAAATATTTTATTGTTTTACGAATTATGTTCACTTCAAATATTTATCAAATGTTTATTATTTTATGCAATACATGTTACGCAATAAAAAAATAAGTATTTTTGTTTACAGTTACATTCGCACGAAACCTCGTCCAACAATTCCCTGAGAAATTCAGTAGAAATACAAAATTTTTCAAATTTATAATCAATTTCCGCGCCAAAATTCACAATCGTGGATATTCGTGTTTCGTAATTTATCGAAAGTTTGATCCTCGAATTATTAAGAATTCGTGGCATGGGAACTCGGAATTTGTAGTATTATGCAGTTTCTTTTTTACCGGCCGAGCAGGCCACAATATTGCAATTCAACGAAAACTTTTTTCTAGTAACTCATTATTTTTTTAACGAAAAAAAATCGAGTGTGATAACAAAAAAAATTTCGTCATTCTGTGTTTTAAGACGGAAATTGTGCAGCTCGAGAAATTTCGTCGTTTCAAACGGTTGCACAAAATCCCGCGTCATTTTTACCACCCGAGTCAAAATGACTCTTCTCTGTTAATCAATTCCGCACCGATCGAATTCGGAAAAGATATCAATGTATGAATTTCCACGAAAAATCAAAATATCGATTTTCAGTCTGCTGCCCATTGAAATAATGAAACCGAATCGTGCTCTGGTTCAAGTGCTGATTTGAATGGTAAGTATGTTTTTGTCTTCGCGAGAGCTAAGATCACACACATGTGGACATCCGTATAATCGTGGTGTTTATTTTTAGTATGAGACGAGAGCGAAGAGAGTATACACACGCTCGTACGACACGAGAATTTCGGTGAATATTTGTAAATATATGTATATACATATAGTGAGGTATATACGTATATATGAAAGCGAATATTAAAGTGTGAATTTAAATACTGCGTGACATTCGACGTTTGTTAGAATCGATCGTGTTTAAATAAAGTAAAGGAACAATCTAAAAGTACCCAATCGGCATAGTCGCGTGTTTTGGTGTAACAATAAGAGCGGGTCGAAAATCTATGATAGAAGAGAGGAGCACAGTGTTGTTGTTTTCTGTTATTACGAGCTCGAGTGAATCTATTTGCATAATTTGTAAATTAATATCGTGAGCGACTGACATTTGCTTTGGTTGAAAATACAGAAAAAAGGAACGTTTAATTGTGCCTTCGAGATAAGAGCGAAAAAAAACAAAATATACGGGACCGTGTGTGTGCTTGCTTCGGAGCGAGCCGCAGTCTGAACGTCCGCACGTACGCACCCGTTCCATGCCTGGGTTCCCGTTCCTTTTTTCGTTCTTTCTTCTTTATTTTCTCAATACCCCATCATTTTTTCGACGCTCTCTTCTCGATGAGATTTCATTGAATATATTCTATTGTGACTAGTGAAATGTTTGAATAAACGTGCGGTTTGCAAGTGTTCACGTGTGTTTGCTCTTTATTACGATTCTCTCGGGGATAATATCGCCGCGTATTTTTTTTCCATTGTTACGAGAGATTCGGCAGAAGACCGGAGAGTGACAGAGGGAGAGAGAGAGTGAGAGAGAAAGAGTTTAGACACTGCGAGTCTCAACTCGGATAAAGTAACTCGAGTTTTTCAAATTCTCTACGTTCATCCCTTTGTTCGGAGTTCGGAATACTTTCGAAATTCCCTTTTTTTTACGTACCTTTGTTTTCCATCTTTACACTCCATTCAATCAGCACCATGCATATTACGTGCAAATGTTTGAACGTCTCGATAAGAACGAGAGGCAACGAATTGAAGGACGTTAAGGACGACGATTTCGAGATTAATCTAGTCGAACGTGCCGATGACTTTTTTAACCAGGTAATTGATTCTCAAACGTTTATTCTATTCGTTACAGCTCTTCACCTGTCTGCCTATAAATTCTGCCCAAAAATCATCGAAATTATTGATAAACGCCGAAAATTTCCTCTCAATTTATTTTTCCCATTTTTGCCACCAATTTTTTCTTCATTTGTATTCATGCGGTCTTTCAGAAACTCGCTACAATCACCGAACTCGAAGGTATTACTAAGGAACAATCTGGGCTCGTAGAAGTGAGAAATGTCGGCTCGTGGATCGTCCATTATTGTTACAATTGTTCAATTCACACCCACGCCGTTCACAGAGAACACGGCGCTGCTTTGGTTCTCATTAACACCAACATGATTGTGAGTTTTTAAATGGCACTGAACTTTCCATTGTTGGAAAACGACGAAAAAACGAAATTTCATTCATATTTTCATAATTAATGCGATTGTTCCAATTTTTTTTAGTAAATTCAGTTTTCCAATGGCGACAAAGCCTGTCCCATTGACGTTAATAAATAAAAAATCATCAACGCCACAAAAAATAATCAGTTTTTGTTGCATTTCGACGATACGAATTTCAAAGTGATTTATTTTCCTACACTAGTCTTCGATTTACATGATAAACATTTGTTCGACATCAAAATAGCAGCGACAATAAATTCCATCGATAACTATCCCAGAGAACGCGATCCCACCAAGAATATCTCTCATTTTTTCTCCCTTTTCTCTTTCTGTAACTCTTCAGCTGTTTCAATTTCACAAAATCAAACAAATTTTTGGAAAAAAACTTAACATTATGACAGAAATTAAAAAATTCATGGATAACTATATTTTTGGTTTTTTTCTCATGATGCAATCTCTAATACTTTTCCTATATATTTCATACTTGCCAGGGGATTCAACAGAAGTTTTCAAAAAATTGTGAACGACACAAAAAGCTAAAAAGCATTGATTATTGCTGTGGAAAAACATTGCAAAGCTTACTGCGAATAAAAACGAAATGAAAATACTTGACAAACATCATTTCGCCACTGAATTATTTTGTCCGGACCCTGCCAGGCTCTGTCTTTGTTTGTCAAGTATTTTTTGTCATTTTTATGTTCTTCTTCTCTCCGTAAATGAGTAATGAACTAGATAAACTGTTTATAGAACGAATTAAAATACGGAAATGATTGCGGACGTTTAGCACGTCGATATCAATTGAGAAAGGAGCGTTCATTTGATGAGCGTTCCTCTTATCGAAAGAAATCGAAAATAAAAATTTATCAGAGTCTCGAATCTCGGTATTATCTTGACCAGGTTTGAAAAAATGAATCGTGATTCCTCGCGAAAATAATCAATAAGATTCACGTAACTCTAGCAAAAAATGGTCAATGAGTTGTCTGTGCTTTGACGGAGTGAGAAAAATAATTCTTAAAAATATTGCATGTTATTTCTTGTGTTGCTTCACTTTACAGATGTCTCCTGACGAAATAGACAAATTGAAAGCTGACCCTCACTACAGTCCCGTATTCAGGATAGTCATTGCACGCAGTGGCTTGTACGACAGCGATCTCCTCCAACCACCGACGAAATTTTCCGGTGAGATAGCAAAACGCTCGATCGTTAAATTCCGGTTATTCACGTTCGAACGTTTTCGAACTCGTTTCATCACTCATTTCCGAACGATTCATCGACACTTCGCGGAAAAGCTCCGAGTATTCGTTTCGATCAATTTTCGTGCGACTCGAACCATTTACAGGTCCAATCGATATTTAAAAACGACCAGTATTTTCTTTCCACTCGTACCTGTTTTTGTTCCTCAATTTTTATTTTTTTAAATTATCATTAACCGAATAAAATAGTAAGCCTGAGAGTAAGAATAGTTACGAGCTATCGCCGAGAGTATTGAATGTGCGATAAACAAAATATATCACGTGGTTCGTGTTTACTACGAAACTTTGGCACGGGTCCCAATAAACAGCGAATCTTTTCGCGATTGTTCATTTGATGAAACACTAATTTAATATATAATGCTTCAAACGTGTTCTAAATCGATTTATTTTCGTCCGAGGTCTTTTTTCTTGAGCCCAATTCGAAATCCATTATTTTTCGTGTTTTTCGTTCAAGGTAAAGATTTCTATGATATCAAGAACTTGACGAAACGAATAACGTTATTAGCAAGAGTGTCTGAAGTCATTTATCGACGATGTATCATCACTGCCGAGTAGCTTTTTCTTTAATCCCCGAAAACCGAAACATCGATTAGTAAAAATGCTTCGATTTAATGAAAAGAATTTTTTTTTCTCTGCAGTTTCTCAGCTATCGAGGCCACGTCAAATGGCCTTGGCAGGCATTCAGCAACAGCTCGAGGAAGCTGTGCAGAGACAAGTCGCTGCGACGGAGGAAAAGGTTCGCGCATTCACCGCCGAGCAGTGTCAGATTTTGGAGCAATTTCGGGAAAACGCACACGCCGAACATACTCTCCTAACAAGGTACAACGATCTATCAAACTCGCGAAACAGGTTTCAATATTTGGTTGAAATTATGAAACGCATGAAAAAAATCGTTCGAGTCTCCCGGACCCAGTGTACCAAGGAACCGGTAAATTCTACGTTATCCGTTCTCAGGTTGATTTGCAACAGTGAAGACACTGGCAAAACTAGTACCAACCTGGAAAACAGAACGGACACGACTCCCGAAAGAGTCAAAGTTAATTCAACTACCTCAATAGCACAAACGATGAATACAAAATCACCTACTGTTGCCGCTGGTGTAATCACGGGGGAGAGTATCAGGCACCAGGCAGCGACGAAACATCCAGCTCATTTACAAATGGTAAGGCTTTATCGATTTCCCGAACATTTTTATGATTTCTTTGTTGTGTTTAAAAAATTTTTTTGTTTTTTTGTGAAGCGCGACTAAGGAGGTTGGCTACATACGGCAATATGATAAGAATTTAATGAAATTTAGTAATAATATTCTTCACCATCACATACGATGACACCATTTTTTTCTCTATTTTTCATCTACATAGTTGTCGAATGCGTGGAGTTTACAATAAGCGAATAGAAGAATCTTAAAAAAAGTTAATATTCATATATAATACTAAAGAGTATGCGGACCAAATTTCATCAAATCCTAATCATTTCGAATTTCCCTATGCTCTTTAACGTTTATTTAAAAAATAGAAAAAAAAATTTAATCAAATAATTTATTTAAATTTTTAAATAAATATTATTGCTATTAACATGACTACGTTGTTGCGTGTAGCCATCCTCCTTTAAAACACGTGTCGTTGGTGAAAAGAAAATGTTGACTTGACCCCTCGAACCTTTTTTTTGCATCTTCTAAAAGATATTTGAGGAAAAAGCGACGAGGATTCAAGTATGCAAATAGGATTTCGCAATTTGTTTTTGCAGAACGGGGGTAATAAGAAGAGAGACAAATTACAAGTATTTTGCCAAGAGCCGAGTAGCTACGACGCGGAAGCAATGTTTTCCATCGAAGGAATGGACGATGCATTCTTCCCGGAGCAGTTGCAACCGTCCGAAGATGAATCCGAAACGGATGGTAAGAAAAGTCACTGAAACATGGATCGGATAACTCAGATTTCGAGGATTAATTCTTTTAGACAATTCTGTACTTTAATGCAATCTCGTTTTCGGACGGATTTAGGTCACGACGAAGCCATGCATATTCCGAGAGCTCAGAGAGGAGGTCACCCTACCTTGGCCAAATCACTGCCTGTCAGCGTACCTGCTTTTCCATCCTTCATCGAAAGGACCATTCAGGATGAAGATGACGATCAAGTATTACATTTTTTTTTCGTCATTTATCGATGAATATTCATGATTTGAAATATTGTTGAACCAATTAACGTCTCGACCATTAACATGCAATTACTAGATCATCAGCAAATCGATTTTCAGAGAAAATTTCGTTTAATTAATGGAAAAACGATTTTTATCCATTTTCTCGTGTCAAATTTTGTCTCCTGTCGAAATTTTTGGATTTCGAAAAGAAAATATTCTCCAACGGTCAAGAAAGTCGAGAAAAATTTCCTTTTTTTCAAATTTTTGCTGCTGCGGGCTCATGACGAACACAGCAATTCGTATTTCGCAAATAATTTATTCATTTATGCAGTTGGCTTCGATAATTTCATCAGCGAGAATAAATTGATGAACATCTGGGTGAAAGCTATACGTATTGATCTTATCGCTTTCTATTTCTGTTTCGTAGCTATCCAGAGATCCACTCGATCCGCACAATATTCGGGCTTCGATGAAAGCTCTCGCCAAAAGCATACACGGTGACACAGTTTTTGGAGATTTGCCTCGTCCACGTTTCTCAACGCAGATCTGACTTGAGAGAAATTGCAGCATTGCTCCTCCTCCTCCAATGACAACAACAACAACAACGATCTTATCCGATATCCCCACGATTCAACTCGTTCCAAATAAAACTCACGGTCAGTCGTCGTTCGCCACGGAGCGAACGTCACAATAGTTCGATAAGAGGATGTGTAAGGATGTTTTGTACGTACAATCTTGGCCAAACATTTCGTTGCATCAGAATCTCGGTATTTAGTGATTGGACAACATTTTTTTTTTTAATTGACTTGCTCAACATTTATCAACAAATCTGTAAAAAAAAACTGGCTCACGATTTTTTTCAATTTTTCAAATTTTTTAAATGACTGTACGAAATGATTGCTCATGCTTTATATTTTCGTCAAATTCCAATCAAGTACGCTTTTTAACGAAAAAAAAGTTCATGCTCATTAAAAAAAATGTACAATTTTATATCCGGAAATAAGGACGGGGCAGTTTTTTTCTCAATGATTTTTCGTTCAATTGATTCGCTGATAGCTCGTGGGTATTAAGAACATTTAAAACTAACACGAATATCTGAAAAATGTCAAACTTTTCGAAGTATTGTGTCCAATAGCTAGGATCAAACGACTGTTACAATAAGATTTTTGACTAGGAACAAAAAAAAAACATCCTCGAGGTGATCCATCAGTCGTGGGGTCGCAAAAATCCTGCTGCACGCTTTTTTCGGCGGGGCTTAACATTTCAATGAAATTCTGACCTACACCGCGTTCTGTTTCCGTCAGAAAAAAGTGCAACTTTTATTTTTCCCCCAAACATCGAGATTGTCCGAGAAAAAATGTCTCGGGTGTCTCTGGCGACTGTGAATCCCCTCAACGTGAAACTAGCTGAAGCTTTCGACAGCATGGATCAGTCGATATCTTCTCGGTGTGAGTGTGAAAACGCTCAAATTTTGAAAAAGCAGTTTTCCAACCGGCATTGGTCCGTTTGGACGAAAAATGAATCAGCTCGTTTTTACCTTCGTTCTGCGGAAACTGATCCATTTTTTGTTTCAATCGAAAGGACCTGCCGACAAAATTCAGCTTTGAAAACCCGAGCTGCATTAGAGGACTGATCATCAGCTTGATGACCTTGAAAAATAACGAAACATGAAATATCTGAAGCATTGCGTATCTTGTAGAAAGAATTCGAGCGATAATTCATGCCTTAAAATACACTTCGGACCGTAATAATGGTAGTTTTTTTGGATAGCTGTACGAAGAAGCTTTAATATAAAAAAAGAAATGAACCCTCGTATATCCAGCATTTACTGGCAAGAACTGAGGCTATGTTTTTTAGATAACGTCGAAAAATGAATGTTGCAGAAAAACGATAATAATCAATAATGCAAAATACAAGATCGACGTATTATCCGTGCGTACGATTGCATGGAAGTGTATCAACTTAAATCAACTGATCATATCTTTTTTTTTCATCATCATTTACTTTGCTTGTAGTCTTGCGCGTCGATAAAAAAAAACACACATGTTTGAACATCGAGTCCGTTCCAACGACGCTAACAAAACGAAACGTCCGATAAACCGTCGACATCGCGATTCATATTTTGTGTTAAACTTCTCATCAACTCCGGCAAGATTTCTCAACAAACTTGCTTGGAAATTCTTTAAAAAAACGAAAAATAACAGGAAATAGCTCCGTAGGTTCGTTACATCACCATCAAGTCTGACTTTCTACTTACAAACAGTTTTTTAAGAAGGTTCAGTGGAGAATACGCGTTTTTACCGTTTAGTGGCAATTTTTTTTTCCAGTGACGAACTCACTTTTGCTCAATATCCTGTCAGATCGCAATTTATTCCCCTTTTTTTTTTGAAAATTTGAAAATTACGATTTCGTGTTTTGTGAGTAATGTTTTGGAACGATGTGAAATGAAACGCTCCAGACTGTCCAAACCGGCGATTCGGTCGTGTTGAGTAATTCGATTAAATGGTAAAATCATTGAGGTTGAGTGTCTGTCGAACTCGATTCGGACCTTTCGGTTTTTTTTCGAATTTGATGCGATGAAATATTCGAGTTCGAATTGGAAAGTGGAACAGTTTTCCCCCGAGTTTTCTGCCGATGTATCTTTATGTTTTCTGTTTTTTATTGTGTACGACAAAACATTGCGTTTTGTTGATAAGAATGATGACTCAGACCGAGAAGTGTATAATATTTTTGACAACAGCTGCATCAAGCGATGTAATTTGTGTTTACTCGGAAGGAAGTGTCGATCATAAGAAAATGAATTTCGGTGGTTGCTTACTTTTCGTAATATTTTTTTGCACATTCACGTATTTCTTTCGCTTACTAGCGACACCATTGTGATAAGAACATAGGCAAACTTAGTCTGCGTTATAAAAAAGAAATGAAAAATAATTCGTACATGGCTTTAGATTAATAAATAACCATAGGATCGGAGAGAAATGCGATGTCTGTTTCAGTCAGAACGAATCCTCAAGAATTCGTAATGCAAAAAAATCCACATTGGCCTTACGATATGATCGTAAATTGTAATATTTTTTAATATCGTTTAATTACATATTTCATTTATTTTTCTACACATTAAAGTAAATACTAACAAATAAAACAATTGAAAGAAATAAAAAACGTACGTGAAATGACTCGAGCCATTGGCTGTTATAGTTTATACTTGTTCGAATGATGAAATTGCAACTTTTGGCACGAACGATATGTTACATTGAAGCGTTATTCATTATTGTTTTTTTTTTTTTTTATATAGATATTTACAAACATGAAAAAACCACCGAAACGTTTCGCTGGAATTTATTCGCGCGTATGTTATAGTTTATTATCGTACTGATATAATTGATAATATTCGAAACCAGTTATTAATGTAAACATTCAATCCATTGCTACTATTGATAGTTCGAAAGTAAAATAGATTTTTTTACTAAAGAATCGTAGACTATTGACCCTCGATTTTCAACAATCATTATTTCATCAGAAAAACTCCTGCTGTTTTGTCGTATCATAATCACGAGGTAAATGACTGACAATGACGTGTAGTCTTCTTTTCAATACCGACATTATTGAGTGGCCAGGTGCTTTGCGCATTCATTTGCATCCATTACAATAGTCATTTACGTTTATATTCTGTTCTTATTTTTCTCTTCACTCAATAATTACATTTTACTCGGTTAAACGTTGGGAATGCTTGAACTAAGTCACCAAACGAGTAATATGTTAATATCTGGATAAGTTGGAAGAAAAACGAATAATTGTACTTGTCGAATTATCCATTATTCATACATATCTTTGAAAAGCATTTAGAAGTGTGTTATAGTCAATACGACAAATTTTTCGACGTTTCTTTTTTTCTTTCGTTTTTGAACCCATTTTATTTTCGTCAACCTTGTGCTTTTCTTCGTTCAACCTTAAAGCGTCATTGTTAGTTTTTTTTTTTTTTCTTCTTTTTATAAAGATTTTAACTAACAATAACGCTTTAAGGTTGAACGAAAAAAAGCACCGATTTTCCACCCAATCTCCACGAATCATTATAAAGAGCAATGTTGTCCAGCTTTTCGTCATTGTCACAGAAAAAAAAAACAATTTATATTGTGAAATTTTGTATTTTTCATTTTTTTCTCAAATGCAAACGGTGTTCCCATGAGTCAAGCAATTACTCATACCCACAAATAAGGGACGACTGGATTATTGTACAATGAACATAACAAAATGAAAATAAGCTCTTATATCATGTACCATAAGAAGGATCTATTGGAAATAAAGAGAATATACTCATTATACGAAACGATAAAAATTGTTGGTTTACCGTTTTTTTATTTCGTTCCTTCGACGTGAGGACTCGATTTTATACACGAAGTTTTTTACATCAATATTTCAGGTATGCATTCTCTTGCAGCGACCTGAAGCACTTTAGAGGCCCAAACAGTAGCAAGGAATAGCGAGGATCGATTATGAAGTTGGATTTGTTGTGCATTAAATTTAAAAATTCGATAAAATCGAAACGGAGTTGAAAAAAAATTTCCTAATTGAGCTTTGGTAGCGTTTCCAACGAGTCACAGTCAAGAAAATATATTAAAATATGGAAAAATCATCAACATGCAAAGGGATGGGTCTTTAAGTGTAGAAGTTGGAGAAGAAAAATGGATAATTTGAAATGGCGGTAAAAATACGGTATTTATTCGGCAGTTTTACCATATCGGTTGTTCGGCGTTGTTTATTTTACATTTTCAATTAGGATCACGGGTTTATGTTTCCAGCCAATTTCTTTCACTCTTTTTCATCGCTTCTTCGTTTTTTCAGAAATATTACATGATGTTGTGTTTTTTTCTTTTACGTTAATGCACCTAAAAACGTTCCCCGAGATCAGTGGGCCAAAGGAACCTTGGCCTTGGTAGCAAGGTCTACTTGCGCAGCCGCGACGGATTTCATGCCGTCTTGAACCGCCGACAAGTTCGTCTTCCATGCGGCGAGAAGGTCACGCAATTGCAACCATTGTGGTCGTCCGAACGTTCGGTGCATGGTGCTCGAAATTAAAACTTTTCTGCCCGACTGGTCCATACGCGCTCGGACAAGCTTAGTCTTTAGAACTGGAAACGCGAAACGATTTTTTATAAAACAGGAAGTAAGCGGTTTGTTCCGTAACGAAAAGTTTTCAGTAAAAGAAAAAAAATTACGGTCAAAACTCGCATCCAATTTTAATATTAATTTTAAACTATTTGACTGAATTCTTGAATAAAAATCTGCTACCTTGGATTCATTTTAAAGTAAGGGACTAAATAAATTCATGTAATAGTCAAAAAGGATCAATTTGGAGATAAATTTTGCCATGAAATCGGAATTTTTTTATTCTACGCAAAGTATCTATCCTTTTTTCTTATTTTTTTAGAAAATATTCTCTCTCGAGATATGGCCTTTCGATTTTTCCACGAAAAAGAATTTTTTTCTATGAATATTGAGTGCAAAAATTTGCTAACAACATTGAAGGCTACTGAGAAAAATGCCTTAAATTTTGATAATAACTTTTTTGTCGAATTCTACGATAACTCCATAACATTGGGTACTTTATCGAGCCAGTACTGATTCTTTCACTATACCCTGGTCATTGGTTCTCGAATCTACATAAATATTCGAGATAAACATTTAGCTCAGGGTAAGTTTCTCAGTGCTTCTGCATTCGATACTCACCGTCAATTATGAAACTTTCGACCTCAGCTTCTTCGATTTGAAGTTCCGATTGGATGACATCGAAGGACATTTCCGGGTTGGTTTCGGCGAGTTGCATGAAAGTGAGTAATCTCATTTTCTTCATGTTTTGTTCATGGTTCAGACCTGCAGGAAATACGATATAAAAGAAAATTCCATGGCCAACGAGAATTTTTTATTATCGGAAAGGACGAGACACAAAGTTTTGCAATTTTTCAAACACATAAAATCGAATGTAGAGACTTGGGGCAGAAAAACTACTCACCGAGCGTGTGTTCGACGAATTCTTTGTGGTTTTTGTAGAACGTCATATAAGCCGGTAATTTCTCTTGTACGAATATCAAAAGAAGATCATGGATAAGTTCGCCCTCCAAAAATCTCACTGGTTTGAGAGCGAGCAACGGATCAAGGAGGAAAGTGTTTGGATCAGCGAGCGCTGCAAGGATACAATGTTGTGCGTCTTCTCTCGCTGCTGATGCATTCTCGGCCGTGTACGTGCCGAGTAACTCGACCATTACTGCAGCTGCTTGATCACTGTTGAACAAAAATCGTTCTACCGTGATCGCCTGTTGATTTTCGTGTAGCATAAATTTGATAGAGCAAGAGAATCCGAGTATCCTTACCCTTGTTTGCAGCTCAAGAGAACTTCGTGCAACAGACGCAGAAGCTTTTGCATTTGTTCGTTCGTCGGGGGGAACGCTTTGAACTGGTCTTTAAATTGTTCCACTCCGTTGTAAACCGCTTTTACTTGATCCACGTTTCTAGCAACTTGGACCAAGTGATAGTACACGTGATATCTCATCGGCGACTTTTCCTCCAGCGATTGGAAAAGCAGCCATAGACTAAAAATATTCAAACAAACAAAATTCAATCAGTTTACGTGAATTAACCCTTCGAGCCCATACCGGGTCCCTCTGACCCCGACAATTTAGCATCACCGATTGTTTGGAATAAATTTTCGTTAATAATAATTTCATAAAATAAATTTAGGGCCATAAAATATTCATTGTTTACGATGAAAAACGCTGCAAAAAAAAAAACGAAGTTTTTCTATCAATCGGAATAAAACAATGTGGAGAAAACTCGGAACGGGCACTCGGAGGGTTAAATATTTGACATTTTCTAGAAACAGTTTTCTAGGATCTGATATTTCATTAACAGATTTTTCAAACAATTATTGTCATGAATTCAAGAAACTGCAGCATTTTTTTGGATGGAGTGAAGATGAAATCAAAATTACATGCGAAAATGCTAAAATGCAAAAATCGAGGGAATAACTCACGCTTTGAGACAAACAAGCCCCAGCTTTTGTCCTGGAGCTTTCTTCAACTTTTCACAGAATGCCAGGATCAAGTTTTCAGCCCGTTCAACTGGAATCTGTTTCAGAAAAGATGGCATTTCATTGATAAATTACTGTCATTGTTGTTTTCTAAAATTTTAATTTTTTGACAACACCGGCAGCGATAAAAAAGAATTGAGCGAGGAGGATCCAAGTTTAGGAACACGAGGTGTCAAACAAAAATTTTCAGATAATGGGATTGAGGATTGTTTCATTTTCAGACAAGGGTACTTGTTGTGATTAAAGACAAAACAAGTGGACCTGTCAGTTGAGTCGATTCAAACGGTTAGAAAATTCTCTGATAAGTTGCAAGTTTGAGGATAAATGCTTACGTGAATCATGATGGAAACGATGTCGTTGAGTATGGTCTCGATTTCTGTTTCGTTGCCTTCCTTGAAACAGGCGTCACAGACGCCGATGATTTTGTGAAGATCGTCTTCGATACCTCTCGGAGACTTCTCATCGCTGATCTCGGCACCGAGACTTTTGAAATATATTCTTAATTCTTGTGCCTGGAATTGTTTTCAAAGAAAATATGTGTGAAAACTAAATTCGCGAGCCTTCGGGTAACATAACCTACGAGGTCGTAAAGGAGCATTTTCGTTTTGTTGCTGATAAAAACTGCGAATTCAGGGATGATGAGTTTGGCATGATTTTAGAATTCAATGAAATTAATGATTAATGTTGATTTACCTGGTCCTCCGGAAGTAAATCCATAAAAACTGCTGGAACTTGCATCATGATGAATTTTCCTCCACGTTTTGACGCCCAGAACTGCGACCAACGAAGGGAATCGGCTTTTTCGTTTCACCGACACATCAAAACTGGTCATGGCCACCAACTGCTAAATTACAATTCCGAAAAGTCCCTATAATCAAACACAAAGCAGTCGTGTGATTCGTTTCATTCTCCGATGTTGGTAAACTCAAAGCCGATAAAGTAGAAATTTCGGAATTTGAATTGGATTTTAAAGGGGAACGCCAAAAAAAAACCGCTGGAAATCAATCATCAATTTTGACGACGACATAAATCCATAAGATCGAACTTTGATCGCAATGAGTAAAAAGTGACATATACTTGTTTCCAATTCGGATAGTTTGTTTATCATGTCGATGAGAGGCCCAATCGAATTCGTGTTCGAAAGTCCCTAGCACGCGACGCAAGCGCAACGCTGGGGCCACGTGCAAGGTTCCTTGGATATAACGTCACCTTAATTGGAAACAACGAGTACCTGTGAAAGTGTGTCAGTGACAGAAGTGACAGTGTGCGTGTATGTAAAGTGTGCGTTAAGGAGTGCTGTATCCAGGAAGTGTATGCCGTATGTCTCATGGGAATATCCCGTAATTAAATATCTCTGGGAACTCTGGGAAATGGAATAAAACTGTGTAGTTTTTTCGTTTCATTTGAAATCCGGCGACCAGTAGTTTACACGTCTGATACCTCACTGTTCAAATTGTTCAACCCCGTTCAAACAGTAATTCGAATAATTCTCGAAGAAAAATGCAATTCAGCAAAATTCCTGAATTAATACATTGAAAGCAATTGCTTATTGTGTTTGTGATCTATTCACGTAATATTTTTGTTGTACTCGGTCTGGAAAGTGTAGTAAATCACTTGTACAAAAATTCCCCAATTATTTTTAAGACTAATCGAGCGAAATATCAATCGCGATTTGGCAATGTTTTTTTCATTAAACGTCAGGCATAAAAATACAACTTCCATTCGTGAATAAATTGATTTTCATCTTTCGTGCAGTTTCCAAACATGTCTAAAAGAGGACAACCTGCATGGAGCCCTCCCTTGCGCCAAGGACACGCAGTATTGAAACTATTCAACAGTTTGACACGACAGAAAGAAGAATTTATACCTCAATATGGAAACCGGGTGCTTTGGTACAGCTGTGGCCCTACCGTGTACGACGCTTCACACATGGGACATGCCAGGTCTGTATTTTCCTGCCAAAATTCAATTTCTTTCCATAATAAAAAGGGGCAGCGCCCAAAAGTATCCAAATTTCCAATAAATTTTTCGTTCGTACCACAGAATAAAATTCTGCGCTCAATTTTTTCATTTCATCCTAGAAAAAAAAATCCAAATTCTGTAACAATGAATACCTTTAAACGATTCGGATTCATTTTGAAAAAAACTCGACCCTGAATTGACTCTTCAAGAAAATAATAGGTTTTTAGCAGCTCGTATTATTTTCTTAAAAACACACACCTCATATAAGTGCATGTTGGGTCAATTTGACCCGAGGCATTTTTCAAATTGTTGTATCCTGGTAAATATGCTTTTTTGTTTTGTTATTTCCCTAGAGACGTTTTTTGTAATAAATCTCCATTTTTTATGCCCCTAAATTGATTGTTCTTATAAAAATAAATATAATGGCACAGAAAATTGTTGGAGTCGAAACGACCCGGTATTTGCTCTAAGGTTTTAATAGTGCTATTTTTTTTCTTACAATTCTTTGACATATCGGATTTTCTCTATTTCATCAGATCTTACATATCGTTTGATATTTTGAGAAGAATAATGTCCGATTACTTTGGCTATGACATTCTGTACGTGATGAACATCACGGACATAGATGACAAAATCATAAAGCGAGCGAGGCAAAATTATTTATACGACAAATACATAGAAGAGAATCACAATCTGGATACTGTATTGGAAGATGCCAGAAGCGTCATGAGCACTTTCCAGGCCACCGTTAAAACCACCACGGACAATGACAAAAAGTTCATGTTGGAGAAGATGTTATTGCGTGTCAAAAATGCCGTGGAAGCTCTTGAAAGAGCGGTCAGTGCGAATGACGAAGAAAAGACGAGAGAATATCAAAAGGTATGGAGAATTGATATTTTCTCTTTGAGCTCAATCATCTAATTATTCTGACATAACGGGGACATCTCTATAGACTTTGCTGCTGGAAGCCCGAGACCCACTGTCGGACTGGTTGGACAAAAAGCATGGTGCAACCGTTACGGAGAATGCTATTTTTAACAAACTGTCTCAACACTGGGAAGCCGAGTATCATAAAGACATGGATTCGTTAAATGTAATATAAAACATTTTTTCAAATATTTCTATGAAGTAAATCATGAAAAATTTTGATTAACTTTGTGGTCGTTGCGTTATCGCATTTACAGGTTCTGAGGCCAAACGTTTTGACACGAGTCAGTGAATATGTTCCGGAAATTGTTGAATACATAGAAAAAATAGTCGCTAATGGTTTGGCGTACGTGAGCAACGGTTCCGTTTATTTCGATGTTAGCGGCTTTGACAAACGTGACAAGCATCATTATGGAAAACTCGTACCGGAAGCTTATGGGGACACTTCCAGTTTGCAAGAAGGCGAAGGTAAAACAATTCGTTGTTTTCGTACAAATTTTCTTTCGAAACGAAGGTGTGAATTTTTGTGAACGTTTCTATGAAAATCGCTTATGGAAATTACTCGCGGAAAATGATAACGATTTTTTCCCAACGACGATATACTTCTTGGAAGATGAGAAATTTCGGTGTCTTTCGGTGTTTTTTTTCTTGCAATTTTCAAATGTTCGCTATAAATTATTTCCTGGTCGGGGAAACGCGGCATCTAAAGACATAATGGAAATGAAAAAACTCGATCATGAGGCTTCATTTACAACAGATTTTATTTCCTTGCAGGTGACTTATCCGTCAGCGAAGCACGGCTGTCCGAAAAGAAATCGCCGACCGATTTCGCACTGTGGAAATGTTCGAAACCAGGTGAGCCGTCGTGGGACAGTCCTTGGGGTAAGGGACGTCCTGGTTGGCACATTGAGTGTTCCGTAATGGCTTCTGCCATTTGCGGTTCGAGTCTGGACATTCACACGGGTGGTGTAGACTTGAAGTTCCCACATCACGATAACGAGCTGGCACAGGCCGAAGCCTATTTCGATAATTCTCATTGGGTCAGATATTTCCTGCATTCCGGTCACCTGACAATTGCTGGTTGCAAAATGTCAAAATCACTCAAAAATTTTATCACCATACAAGAGGCCTTGAAAAAACACTCGGCCCGGCAACTCAGGCTCGCGTTTCTTCTTCATTCTTGGAAAGACACTCTCGACTACAGCGACAATACAATGGACATGGCTGTCCAGTATGAAAAGTTCCTCAACGTGAGTTTTCTCTGCTAGCTATAAAAAAAATATAAAAAATTGGAAATTCTTTTCATAACTTTGTCAATATTTTCCATTCTTTTTCTTTATTTTTTAGGAATTTTTCCTCAATGTAAAATGTAGAATTCGTGGTTTGGGCTCGGGCACAACGCTTCAGACTTTTAGCAAATGGTCCTCGGAGGAAATGGATCTCAATAAAAAATTCAACTCTGCCAAAGAAGCCGTCCACAACGCGCTCTGTGGTTCGTACTTGACAATTTAACTCCATTGAGCGACCGAAAACCTTTTTTCTTTTACCCCAATCCATGAGCCATGAGGCAATAAGTGTGGATCCAAAAGAGTCAATTTCAATGAGTACGACCGAATTTTTGCAAGAAAAAAAAATGAAAACATCGAACTCAATTATTAAAACCAAAGCGGCCGATCTTCGAAGGAAATGTTTTTCTTTTTTATGAACCTCACGTCTTTTTCGGAATCAATTCAATTTTTTCACCCCGTGGGGCTATCGCTTGGAAAGAAAAAAGAAGGAAATACTCGTTATGAATGCGGGACAAAAAATTAATCTCCTATTTTTCGACAGACAATATCGACACGAGAACGGCGCTGGATGCGATTCGGGATATTGTCAGCCAGTGCAATGTCTACACGAAAGAATGTAAAAATTCGAATACGTTACTTTTACGGGACATTGCGGTGTACATAACGCGGATGTTGGTCGTGTTCGGAGCAATATCATCGCAGCACGATGGCATAGGATTCCCCATCGACGATCACGCTGCTGCTTCCAACGTGAGTCTATTTTTCTGCCAATAAAATCATTAGAATATGAAAATTGAACCGTTTTCCAAAAACGCTTACTATGTCAAGAGAAAGGAACTTGTCTTTTATTTTCGGACAAAAAAGCAGCAACGTGTAACGTTTATTTGTCTCGAAATCTCAATTTGGCCTTCACGCTCTCGCTTACACGTTTGCGATTTTATTTTCCAATCAAACTAAGTAATTTTGTGATTGCGAAGGTCGAGGAAACGATCATGCCTTACCTGACGATTCTGGGCGATTTCCGGGAAAAAGTTCGAGGCCACGCGATAACATCGAAAGCAACGGAAATCCTTCGCGAGTGTGATCGATTGCGAGACGAGATTTTGCCGAACGTTGGTGTGCGGCTCGAAGACGACGAGGGCTCAAGCGGTGGCCGGGTCAAATTGGTCAACCGCGAGGAACTGCTGAAGGAACTCGAGGCGAAGAAAAAATTAGAGCTTGCGAAAGCTGCGGAAAAGGAGAAAAAGAAATTGGAAGCAGCAGCAGCTGCAGCCGCGAAAGAAGCTCAAAGACGAGTCTCTCCGATCGACATGTTCAAATCGGAAACCGACAAGTACTCCAAGTTCGACGATAACGGTTTACCAACTCACGAAATCGACGGCAAGGAAATAAGCAAAGGTCAATTGAAAAAACTGCAAAAACTCCAACAAGCACAAGAAAAAAGACATAACGAATATTTGGCCAGCGTTCGAAATGGCGCCTAATTATTCATCGACCATATTTCTTGTCCCTCAGCCTCTTGGCTCTGGACCTCCAACTCGCGAAACGAATTCTCCGATTTTTTCCAATCATTAAGAAGTAAAAACTTCGAGGGCATTGAAGAAATTGCTACCTTTTTTTCCCCTCCAAACAAATGATAAAATGAATATTCACAAACACAGCGAATTCTTCATTGCGGCTCAATAGCTATTCTTATAAAATAAAAATCATACGTGCTCATTACATTTTTCCATTAAAATCCTTTTTGTATCCGAGCCCGTGTTGAACACTATTTATTAAGGATGTTCTCAGGAATTACTCCAAAACGACACGTTCCCAGCTGAGGATTTTATCGCTCGGATTCTTTTTTCTCAATTCAACAAAAATCCCAAAAAATTCAATAATCTCCAAAATATTTACGCAGTCGCTACTCGTCCGGGTAGTCGGATGAATAATGCTCGTCCGAACGAGCAAATGTTGCTTTTTCATGCGGACATGCTTTTAGCGTACGAAATATGTGGACGAGTAGCCACAGCCAATGTTTTCCCTTCGATTTACAATGTTAATAATAATAATTTCTAAATACTACTGCAACACTAAAACGATTAGCAATCTGAATGTAATTCGCGATTGTGATTAGTCGGAAAATATTTTTGCGCCAACATTTCTACAAATACGTGAATTTTCTTCGTTTTTTTGCACAATTTTCTAAGGCAACATGCGAGGAGATTTTTCCGGTCGTTGAATCGATTTTATTTCTCAAGGAAATCTTGTTTTGTGTAAAATATGGACTGGTTTTTGTTGAATAGTTTTTTTTTTTGCAGTATTATTAAAATTCAATGTCTGCTTAGGAGGAAAAGGTTGCAGAGTTTTCTGGGGCTGGAAAAATGTGCGGAACATCCTTTGGTTAGTCCATTTGAACTAAAACGGATGTCACTACTAGAATGAGTAGAAATCCCCTATTTGGTTAAGCGAATGGAAAAAAAAAGACTCGTTCATCGTACTTTTGATTATTTACGCAAAACGCTATTATTTATTGTGAGCGATAGGTGTGCATAAAAATTAAACAATTCTCATTGATCGTTCAAAACGAAATTATTGTTTGAGTAGACTAAACGAATATTCTTTCCCATTTCTATTGGAAGTGTCAACAGCAAAATTCAGGAAACACTCTGTTGAATAAGCATGGACAGTATATTTGAATATCAAATTAAAAAAATGTTGTGGTTCTTGAAATTATTCGCAATACCCATCGACACCCTTAATATAATGAAAAAATCAGTAATTATTGAAGGAAACAATTTAATTTGTTATAGTTTCGGGAAATAATTATTTTTTTTTAATAAGATTTGTGTTTTGTGTGGTTTCAGCATTGGTTGTTCGGAATGCAAATCTCACGACAGACTCGAAAACGAAATCTTCTCTTGAGCATAAAATGTATTTCGAACGCGATTAAAAAAATTTCATCTAACATGTTTCTCTCTTTTTCTTTTTATCATACCGACGATAACGATATCGCATTTTGTGGACATTTGATGACAGAATCTCTGTAGATCGAAACAATATCGGAAAGATGGAATACAAAGTATTTTTTTACCCGAAAAATATGAGACTTGACCCTGTCGCTCTCGAAGCGATCGAATGCTTTGGCGAATGATACATTTTTGCATCATTGTTCGAGCCATGAACGAAAATACATTTTGGGAACGAGGACGAAAAAAATTCTCGTCAAATATGGAGTAAAAATATATTTGGAATTTATTTTCAAAAATTGTACAGATTTTTTAACAGTTTTTATTCACTGGACTAGTGGAAATCGGGAATTTAAATGAATCGTTTTTGCACAGACTGTTCGGTTGGATCTGCAGAGCGAGACTGAGCTTTATTATCATGGAATAATACCCCTTTCATATTTTGCTTTAGCCATGTCCATTCGACACTGTGACTGGCTTTATAGAAATGTGAAAGTGATACAAAATGCGGCGGGACATACTCGCTGTCTGACATAACGAGGGTAAAATATAATAATAGAATGTCGTCTGGATATTATTCATTCATTGGCGAGGCGCTTTGAGAGCCCTTGTCGTCAACGAGAACCTGGTCGCTGGTACAATGCATGAGCTTTTTGAATATAAAGTGATTTCAGTTTAGTGATAATTCGCGGTTTTGTCGAGAGCGATTTCAACGCTTGATAACGAGTATCGACAATGTCATGAATCATTTATTCTCCTTTGTGTTTTACATTTATTCATTCCCATCAACGTTTTTCCTCTATTTTTCAATTTTTGCATAAAACAAAAAAACATATTCCATTTTCTCAGGTTAACATTATTTTTTCCAAAAGTAATTTCATTCCTACACGAAAAATGGGAATTACTTTTACGGATTGCAGTTTTTATCCGAATTAAAAAACAGAAAAACTATTTCTCTTCTCTCATTTCTAACCGTCGCTCTTGCGTCGCTGATAGTGCGATCGTCATTCAGGGCCGATGGTCTGATTGGAAATTATTTCTTGGAAATATTTGCCGAGAAAAATATTTTTATTTCCCAGGAAAATTGCCCATAAAACTTGAGGATTTTTAATAGAAAAATGGAACATGGGAAGAATTGAGAAACGTTTCGAAATGATTAACTAATAAAGACAATAAGTAAGAAAAAAAAGAGAGGTGATTAAATATTCAAAATAATATTTGTCTTTCGGATTATTCGCAGCTGGATACGAACAAATTTGTAGGTAGAGTGAAGTAGGGTTGAAAAAAGATGGTAACAAATGGACGAGCACCCCCCTCGAGTTTCATCATCTCGATTGCAACCCGCCCATCGTTTGTAACATTATTCAACCCTCTTCGATCATGTGGCCATGGATTTTCGAGTTTTTACCCCAAAATAAAGAAAAAAATATAAAGTAGACGATTTTGTGGGACGGGGGGTCGGAAACTGTCCCCTAACTATTATTGCAGGCAAGTTCCCCGTTGGCGATGCTGGCCGAGAGCACAGTCAAGCAGAACTGGCATGGAACAATGACGTATGTAGACTCCGAGCACGAGGCCTATCTGCTCTCGATATACTCGCATTGTTCGCCTGTCTGCGAATACCTAGTGATGGAGGTAAAAAATATAAAAAACTGCGACATCTCTAGCACGCGTGCTGGACGGTAAAGTGTCAATCGGAGGGGTTGAAAAGTGCCTGGGCACTGTTTTTTTAACATGTAGAATTCTAGCTAGGAAAAAGGGGGAGAATCTGGTGAAATGATATTTAGGCGTGTGCCCTAAAGAGATCGTCGATTGCTTCATAAATTTATTCTCTACCCTCATTGCCAATGAAAAATGCCATCTCAATTCATGACGTTTTCGCAAATACTTCCCAATAATAATGCAATCGTGGCCGAGACTTTGTTCAGTTTTTAAAGCCCAGAATACAATTCTCATTTTTTTTTCATAATTCATTTTTCGGGTATATTTTTTAATAGCGAGAAACATTTAGCGATAAAGCAGAAATTTTTCCTCTTGCAACAAACGTTCTCGCAAATACTTCCCATTAATAATCCAATAATGGCCGAGACATTGATAAGTTTTTGAAGCACAGAATACAACACTCATTTTATTTTTTATTCATTTTTTAAATTTTTTCGTCTCGCAACCAACGACAAACTTTTTAATGATATAAATATTAAAAACTACGAGATTTGCGACGAAATCCACAATCCGATGTGACGAGCAAACATTTTTTTTTTTAATTTATGATTTTCTTTCTTGAATCAATTTACGGATTCATCATCCGCAGAACGTTTTTTCAATTTCTCATCGACGGTAGAGTATAAGAAACATCGAGAGCACAATCTTGAGGGTATTTCCTCTCCTTCTCACCCTCTGGCGAACAATACTTCGATTCCAATATCCCACAAAAGTCGATCGAGTCATATATACTTTTCTTAAATATCCATTGACTCGATTGATCGCTCTCTCTCTCTCATTTTCTCTCTTACTCTCTCCCTCTCTCTGGTTCCCAGACACTCTCGTCACCTACGTTACGTCAAAAGCCACTGTATCGGAAAAAGTATGTAAAAAAACGTTTTTTTGACACTAACAATGCGTGACGGTTGGTCTAGAAAAAAACTCATGAAAAAACTGCTCAATAGTCTCTCGAATATCGGGAAATATGGAGTCAAGGACTGTGCAGTGGTGGTTACGTAGGTGCGAAAAAAAAGCAAACAGTCTATCGAGATTTGAGCTTTTTTTTTCTTCAGCGATTCGCTCGTTGCCTAGTTCATGAGTGTGTGAATGACTTTGCGCAGGCATAACGAAAATAGCGTTTTTTTGGTGAAAAAAAAAAAAAAAAAAAAACTGCTGTTGCCCCTGTTGGCTCGTATACACGTTGTAAGTATTACGAAACCTGCTCAGCTCTCAGTGATTGACGTCTGAATGTTCTCTCGAAAACCATACATGCATATAAGTTTGCACCCTCGCGCGACTTGTGCGTGACGTATCGAGGACCCCGGAAGTCAAAATCGGTAACTGTAGTAATTTAACGAGGGCCGTTTCATAGTCTCTTTATTTTCGATTGAGTTCAAAGAGCGCAATTTTTTTCGTCGATCCTCTCGAAAGCCTCCAACGAATCCGGTGAAACGCGAGAACCAATAAAAAAAAAAACGTGCTCGCGTGATAAAAAAAAAATACGCGTGATCGAGAACCCGAAGCCCGAGAGAGAAAGACGAAAGTATGAATGTACCATCGCTGATGAAAGTAACGAGTCTGCGAGGAAAAAAATTTATCGAAACGAGAAACGTCGCTTTCTCAATGAGTGCGTTTCACCGCGAGAACAACCGTCGTACGGAATTAGAATAACGCTCGATGCACCCTGTGGTCTTGTCACTCCTGTTACTTTCTCTTTACACATTTTTTTTTCCTAAAAATCTGTTGGAAGTGCTAGAAACGTATTTATAATTTTCGTATTCTTCGAGCACAGTACACTCAATATCTTTCTCCCAAAACATATGGATTGCTGGTCCTACAACTTGGTATCTTCGTTACTTCAAAGATCCAATTCGTTTTAATCGTGCAAGTTTGAATTTTTATTTTTTGAGCGTAGATTTTGTATCGTGGTTGGATGAACTTTTGGAAAATTTGAAAAACCGAAGTGAAATAGTCGAGGAGTCTTTCTCGGTCGCCCAACCAAGTATTGACCTCGCCCACGGTTTCTACAAGACTTTTATTAATCCCATAAAATTATTTTCCCATTATCTTCACATCGATTTACCCTATGACTTGAGAAGGACTTATGGGGTTTGGGAAAAGTTGGAAAACATGAAAACCATGATGTGAAATAATGAAGATTTGCGTTTGTATGTCTTGCCCCGCACGTGTTGTTGTTTTGCGCTTCACCCTCAGTCACATTTCCTCCCAATACACTTTCATCTCTCTACTCACAGTATTAGCCTCGTAAGAAGAATCGTTCAACCCACGCGTCAAAAAATACATCCTGCGTGTGGCTTTCCGGCCCAATTTTTTATTTTCATAGTTCCAAGTCACCGCATTGAGTTTTTTTTTTTTTCATTTTTATAAAAATAGAATTGATGTACGGAGGGAAGTGCGAAAAAAGGATTCGAGGCGTTTTTCAATCGTTGTATCAGAGGCGAATTTCCTGGAGGAATAAATTCCCTTCTCCGCTGCCATTAGGCTATTCTATATCCGCACCACATTCCATACTTTCACACAGTTGATCGGATTCAGACATTTTGGGTCCATAAAAATCCATTTTTCCCCAAAAATGTTAGTGATTATGATTTGGCAGAAGATCGGAAGGTTTCTGGTGTTTATTATGGCGTTGCATGGTGTCTCATGGTGCCCCACATCTCATATTACTCGACAGACCCCATAGCGAGAGTCGACCACACCCCGTGGCCGCTTGAGCCATGTAATCGGGCTCTTTATGCTAATCACTCGAGCTTCCCAACCCTTCCGCGTTTAACCAGCTGCGATTTACCATTGTCGCGTGCCATTACTTTTGTCCTTCGATACGTTTCGCGTGGGCAAAAAATCGGGTTATAAAAAATGTCGACGCATTAGAGAAACGAAGTACGAAGAAAAAGCGTACAGGAATATATATAGTAATCAAAACACACGTTTTTTTTCGTACCGATTTTTTGCTACCATTCCTTTATGACATTTTTTTGGGGGGCGAGCGTTTCGCGATCTTGTTTTTAGGATTGTTTTTCGTCGATCCCTGCACGAAGAAAAAACACACACACACGGGTGGTGCTTTTCAAAGGACGCGTGCCACTCAAACCCACCAACCACTTTTTCCTCGCTCATCGTACAACGCTGATAAAGAAAAAAAGGGTTGCACGAGGATGTGGGGTGAGCAACGCATTGACGCTAAGGGGATGATCGGCAGATTTTATTCTACGACATGGAGGAAAAAAAATTAAATGAAAAAATGCGACGCCCAAGCAGTCACGAATTGAAGAATTACTGCAAATTCTATGTGAGACGAGAGCAATATTCGCTTTGAGAAAAATCCGATTAGGAGACGGTTTAAAAATGCTAAAATTTGGGTTACAAAAAAATCATACACTCGCATTCACTCTCCCATTGTATATGGGACAGTTACACTAGAATGTACACACTTTCTCATTCGTTCACTCGCAGATGGCCAGAGTTTCTCTCCATAATTAATTACTTCGAGAATAAAATGATTCGGCAGCATTTTTATCGACGAATTATTAATTTGAGTTAAATGGCTTTGCAACTTTTTCAAATGGCGGATCTCTAAATTACTTCAAAATTGAGTCATTGTTTATCGCCAACATTCAATTCTCTGCGTTCTCATTTTTCCACGATTTTCATTAAACGTACAGAAATTATTTCATCAAAAATGTTGACCAAGGAACGAGAACACTGAAAATGAAATTTTGTCAAAAAAAAAAGTCAATATTTTGTTGAATGTGATGAACTAAATATTTTTTGATAATTTCAAAATTTATAACGAAACTGTCAGAGAAACTTGCGATTGAGATAACAAAAATTTACTTTAGGACGAACCTTTCCTCAATATTTTGCGCCGAAATGACTAGATTTTCGTAAATTAAAAAAAAAAAAAAAAAACGATCAGTCGAACGTATCGAACTATCGATTTTTTCCAACAAAATTTTATTTTCAGTGAATCTACTAAATCCATAAAAGTTGTGGTTCTTATTCATTCCGACGATTGTCTTCATTTTTGTAATATCTCGTTCGACACTTCGTCGATGGCCTGTCGGTGGCAAAGGGGGAGTGAAAGAGTTGCAAATTCTGGGGAGAAAGTAGACTCCCGGGATTGGAGCAGCGGAAACGGGCTTCCCTACTGCTATGAACGTGCGACTCGTTCGTCAAGACAGCATAGCAGGGTTCGAGCAAGTTAACCCTTTCACCCTCGGAAGAGACATGCGCCCAACGCTCTTGCCTACACTTTTGCTTTTGTCTCGTCGCTGACTCGCTGGAAGTAGCGTATTGCGTGCAGCCCGAGCTTAATTGATGCATTTCGAACAAAATGGCGAATGCTTGATGAAGGGGACGCAGCAATGGCGAAAATTACAAAGCGATCTTTCCGATAGACTGCGGAGTTTGTCAATTATTCGTATACTTTTTTGACACCGAATTTATTATTTTTTATTGAAATTCGCTGGCAGATCTTCGATGTTGGTAAATTTGTCGAAATTACGAAATTGAAAAGGACGAACTGGAAATGTGGAGACTGAGAAAAGGCTATTGCGTTTATATTTTCCGAATATTTAAAACGTTCTCGTAGTTAAGGTGTTTCTACTTTCTTTGAATTAAAGATTGTGCCCTGCGCGCGCTTCAATCGCAGTCCTTAAAGTTTAAAGAAAAAGCGAGGCCAAGGGTAGGAATTTTTCTCTGAGCAGCCCTCCGCAAAAGAGCGAATAAGAAAGGAGAGAAGGAGAGGACGAGAGAGGAAAGATGGGTGGGGAAGAGAGAAAAGGGCGAAGAGAAATAAGCATCAGTAGCGAAAGAGCCCGAACGAAGGCAGTAGTCGAGGTCCAGAAGTAAACTCATCTCCTTTTTTACGTTCTCCTTATTTTTCACCCTCGAGTCTCGCTCTTCCCCAACCCCCTCTTCCAAGGCTTCTCCGATGCTTTCTCTCTCGGTTTCTTTTTTTTTCTCATCCTTCCACGTCTACGAGTTTTACGGGACTTGCTGAGAGAGACTCTACCCGTTGCTGTGCTTGCGCTCCATTGCGAGAAGAGCGAAATGTAACAGGGGAGAGTTGAATTTAACCCCCCCTCTCTGGAAGTCCCAGTGCCTTTAACCCCTACTGTCCACCCCCTGCTCTCTGAAAAGTCACCCTTCTCTTCTCCCGGTCCAACTCGCCGCCGCGTCTTCTCGGCAAGATCTATTTCTTTATAAATTTGTAATCAGACTCCGTGGCTCTTTTTCTCTTCTAAGTTCTGTAGTCTCTTATACATTACGAATACACCCACATACGTATATGCGGATGTATTCTTGGCGTTGGTGTTCGATCCCCTTTCATTCTTCACAGCGCATCGGAGTTACAAGCGCGCTAGAGTTTTCATGTACACGCGGCCTTTCCGATTTATCTTTTTTTACTCTCATCGTTTTTCTTCTGTTTTTCCGTTTCCGGCGCTCCGCGAACTCCTTCAAGAAAATCAAGAGATCCGGCGCGTTTGTAAAATTCCGATCTCTCATCAATCCTTGTCCAATTTTAGGAGCTTCGAGGGATCTTGTGCTCTGGTATATATGCTATTAGATGCGTAGGAGGCTACGGAGGATAACCATTCGAATTAAAGATTTACGCTCTTCGTGGGCGATGCAAATGGATGAGGCTCTCACGACGAGGGAATATTCTTACTCGCGCACTTATAATTTGCTATGAAAACATTAAAAGCTCTAAAGAAGTTCCAGCCCCATTATCTTCCCAGATATCAATGAACAATATCGAATTTTTGTCAAAAGCTCGAACTATTATCCACTCCCTAGGTAGATAGTTCAATGCTGCCTCGTCATTCCTGCATATGATGTATCATATCAAGTCTCTGGTGGTTTGATATCCCCAAAATGTGCCACTGCCTACTCCCTAAGAAACGCTCTTACTAAAATTTCATTCACGAACGAGAATGCATCCATCTTATAGAGAGGTGCGTACATTTTCTTACTCTGCGCACATCATAATGTTCACGACTCGAATGATTTTTCTGGGAGCATTTTCCATCGATACGTTTTTTTTAAATATTGTCACGCAATGGCTCGTAAGAAAAATGAAAATCGTGAAAATTTATATGGTCCATTGCTCGCTTCCTAATAGATAATTTCGTCAAGTCAAGGTCGGCGTATCGTTTGTTTGGTATTTAATTAATTTATCTCTCGTTCATGACGAGATCGGATTGATTGACCCGCGATATTGAGATCGTTGGAATTAGGATTCGAAAGATCGTGCCAGAGAAGTTCACTCGGAGATTTGATCAGACTTTAAAAAATAAGAAGAGAGAGTGAGGGAAAGAGTCAAAAAAATATGAAAATGAGAGGAGAAGTAAATGGAAAGGATGAAAGTTGTTTGGGCCAGAACGAAGTAGGCCGAGACGAAGGAATAGGGAGGGTGAAAAAAAAAGCCGCGGGGCGAAAGGCGCCGCTTCCCGAAAAGCCACCCCTGGACTGCACACCCCATGCGATGTGGAAAAAAAAACGCGGCCCTCTCTCACAGTTCCCCTCTCACCTCTCCCTCGTCACCCCAAGATTTTCATCCCTTAACGATTTTTTTTCGCTCCCTCAACCCCATCGCCGACGCACACTAATTACGTTTTTAAGCGAAATTACTCGTGCGCGCGCTCGCGTTTCAAACTTCTTTCTCACTCTATCGCCCTTTCTCTTCGCTTTTTTTCTCCTTATGTTCTTCTCAGATCCTGGCGTCGACGTGTTTCGACCCTGTGGGCTGGAGGGTGTGTAACGCGTAACGGCTGTGGGTGGCTTAAGACCCCGCGGGACGCGCTCGGATGGTTAAGCCGCCCGAGACGTGGCCCCATGCAATTCCATACAGGGAGGCACGCTTTTTATTTTATTTTTTACTTCCTTCTATCTTTATACTCCACGATTGTAGTGCCACTGATGCAAGTATACTGCTGATATATCGTTTCGAATAATGGACCATCCAAAAAAGTCCAAATACCGTCAAATTTTTATTTTCCTGTGAGACATCCTCTGACCTAGTTTTCTGCATCGTATTCTCCGATAGTGTTGAATTCTGCAAATGATCCTGACAAATTTCCAGAAAAAGAAACCCTCTCAAAAAATTGCGACGCATTGACAAGAATAACGAGTCTCATGCTCGTTGCGAAATTCTAATTAAGTTTATAATAATGAGTGAGTTTGCTTAAAAATGACACTCATATTCTGAACGATCTTTGGACCAATTTGTGCATCGTATTTCGGTGAAATAATCGTCTTATCAGTAATGCAATTCAAAATGGAGCATACGGAAAAATTCGTGGCTTGCGTGGCCGTGTTCTTTGAGCGTGGAGGAAAAAAAAGTTGCGCGCATCTCATGAATAATTTCTTGCTCGTCGATGCCGCGGCACGCGGTAGTAGAAAACGCACGGGGTCGATCGTAAAAGCGTATAGAGAGCTGCGTGCCAGGGCCACGAAGGGTGAAACTTCACTCTTGTATGTACGAAATACATCGCATACATTATATACCCATATGTACACATTTCCAAGGATGGGTGAACGTGTATGTGTGTACACGTATAAGTCTAGAAGGGTGCAACTGGACCACGAGACAAGGCTCGACGGTGAGCTCCGATGTAAATCCTTGTAGATAAAAAATCCGCACCGGCAGCTCCGTACAGTAGTATTTATAGATATATATGTATTGAGGGGGTGAAAGTTCAGCTATTGGCCATCGGACAGTCATTGGTACTCTCTGACATAAAATGTCTTGGACATAAAGAAGGGTTTGTCAATAAAAGCTTTTTTTCGTTCTCTTAGGCGGCCAATAACTGTCCTCTGTCTTTTGAGCCCCCATAGCCAAGCCTGTAGGCATATCGTAGAGCGAAAAAAAAGAAGAAACGACGGTGGTGTAGAGTCGAACGCTGTTGGACGACCCCACAGTGCCGATAGTATAGTGTGACTCACCCACGGTCGCACCCAACCCATTTTTTTTTAACCCCTCACGTTGGGTGCCACCGAGGATCCGCGCACCCCCAATTTCTTATCGGTATAGCTATACGAGCCGACGGATGAATCCTTTCGCCTCGTGTGCTCGCTCTCCTACATTCTACATTCTTATATATTTATATATATTGATATATTTTTATCTGTACCCTTTCTCCGGTGTCTTATCGAAGGAAAAAAAGGGTTCGAACCCCACACGAAAAAAAAAGTGATGTGCCCCAGCCTCCGCGCTGTCTGCCTGTTCCGAGCTTTGCAGTCCTCACGAATTTACACTGTGAATTTATACGGGCATTGAGAAAAAAAACTGCGTCGAAAAAATCGTGAAAAATTCTTCATTTCCTTTTATTGTCTGGAACAACTCTCATCATTCATTTTCTTTGGCCTCAACGCTGGCATTTTTTCTATAAACAATTAATGCTCGAATTCATTAATTAGTGACCTTGAGGAATTTTAGTTGCAAGTTGAATCATAGGATAATCTCAAAAGAAAAATGAAATAAATTTTCGACTGCGTATAATAAATTTTATTCCTTTTTCATCGAAATATTTTTTTTCAACAAATTATTTTTTCGTTTCCATTCTCTACCTGTTGGGTTTAATCGGGTCAATTACGACGCAATTTTAGGTAGACCCCCTCAACTATTAATTTCTAATCTCAACTATTAATAATCAACTAAGTTGATCATTAATTATTTGATAGTTATCATTATTCAGGTTTAACTATCATTTTATTGATTTTTATTTATCATATTCGATATATATTTATTTAAATAATATAATTTATTTAGTTTTAGTTAATAGTTATTAATACTAAATAGTTAATTATTAATTAAATAAATAATTGAAGAAATTTGGAAATAAATCGATCGAATTCTATGATTGCTATGCTAATATTTTCCCATTACGAAAAGAAAACGAAAGAACCTTTATTTCCATTTGTCATTAGTGCGTTACCCCTACAGTTTTTTTACAATTTTTTTATTTTATCGCAACCGCCAGCACATTTGGCTATTTGACTCTCGCACTGATACAGACCGATGCGAGCCAAGGAGCGATTTGAATTTTTTATTTTTTGTTTCACCCCATGCTCCGAGATCTCATACATATATTTTTTTCCCCTGTAGATATATACACATATATGCACGTGGAGATGGTGATAGGAGTGCTGTAGACCGAGGCCCAAGCGCCCCATGCCGCCCAGAAGGGAAAGGGTGCAAGGGAGTTTTATAAGAACACACCGAACGGGTATAAAAATGCTCAACCCTGTCGCCTTTTCTGGGGTGGGCTATGGATTTTTTTTGTGTCAGTAGGCGGTTGATTAATGCGAAGGGTATAATGCAGGATCTTGCCTCGTATATTATGCATAGTATATATTATAACGTTATGCATATGAGGATCGAAAAGGGTTTTGGCAAGAGATAGAAGCTGCGGAACGAGCGGGTTGCCGCTATACACTTTAAGGGTTGATTAATCATTTTCGTCTCGAAACGTGAGAGTGATCGAATATTTACAGACGAGAGCATCCGAATTGCTGCAAATATACACGTTTTATATTCCACTGGCTCATCGATAACAATAACCGATAAAAATGAATAATGGATATGAATGATAAGTTTTCTTCAAGTACTCGTAGTCGTTGCGCATTAAGAAAATAGCGTAGGAGAACTGTGGTTATGATTTTTGTATCAGGGACGTCCCGAAACATCGACTATATCGTATTGAGGACCATGGATCGGTGTAAATAACCCATAGGCTCAAGGACGATAAACACAAAAATTCCGAAAGTCATTTTCTCCCAGAATCCGTTCGACCGAAATGCAAAGGTTTCGGTTCGATCGTATCGGAAAATCTTTAAGTCGAAAAGTTATTATGAACGTACACTTTTCATTAGTCATGCTCGATGATTAATTAACGTTATTAAATTCCCGACTGCTCCGAACTTTTCGGGGTGGTTAAAATATCGCGTTGTAAAGGTAAAAGAGGAGTTTTGATCTTGTGAAAATCGGATGGCGGGGGGTAAGAGTGCGAGCTCCGACGCCTTGCGTTTATTTTTATATCTGGAGGATTGTTTAGCCAGGAAAAAATTAATTTAACGATATGGCAAAGGGGACGGCGTGAGTTTGAGATTGGAAGCCGGAGGGCATTGAACAAGCGCCCGGAACTTTTAACCGAGCTTTTACCGCGCATAATACAAGGAAGGTCCAAGACAGAACACCCTCGTGTAATTCTTGAGGCACCTTCTTGTCTTATCTCGTGTGAAAAGTAAAGTAAGTAACGGTATGCGCGATAGAGGGGCAAGAAATATTGTCGTAAACTTTAATACTTGTCTTTTTTTTTCGTACGAAAACGAAATCCAAAAAGTTTGAAAATTGATGTTTAAATGTAAAAAAATGTTTTCTTCGTCGAGTGTCTGCGGATTCGCATTATAATGAGTCGAAAATGAAAGAAAAGATCGCTGAAGCAAATTATACATCGAAACGTTGGATTTATTTTGTAAAATCGTGCTTGCTGGAAGTTTTTTGAAAAAGGAAAGAGGATTAAAGAAGACAGGAATAAAATATGGTTCAAGAAAGCCGAGAAGAGGAGAAAGAAAAAAAAGTATAGTTGGTAAGAAGATGGGGTTGGTCTCGAAAGGGTACGACGTCCGCCCATGTTGAAATTTGTATATTCTTCGTTTTTTCATTCCCGGAGAGTTTGGCACGCGCGCAATCGCGTCTGAATGACGAATCCCTCTCTTTTCGCAAAGTATCTTGCGTAATTAAGCAACCGTCGTGGGCCACGTAATGTAGCCAGGAGGGCATATCTATAGGGGTGGCGTAGAGCTGCGACTATATTGCCTCCCACCTCTGAGACGACACATATATATAGATACATAGATGTTGATATATTTAGCGAAGAGGGGTTGAGCCACCGGGTGAATCGAAGTGCGGCAGGGTTGAGCGAAGAAGATGGGGTGGAAAAAGAGAGGAAGAGGCGGGAATCGCGAGTTCGTGAGTTAGGGGCGATGGCGACGAGGAAAAGATGAAAAAGAGTGTCAGGGGATGGTTGAAGGAAAACGTCGAGCTATACGCGGCGGGGTAATGATATGCCAGGCAAAGAAGACTCTCCGGTACGCACGGAGTGGCAACTCGGACTCACCATTTTCTCTTACACCCTCTCATTTTTCCAGTTCCCTCTTATTCTCTTTCCCTCTCCCTTGTTTTCTCCTCAGTGCCCTCCTCGCTCTCTCTCTCTCTCTCTCTCTCTTCCAACTCTTGTTCTATTTTTTCTCCGGGTTTTCTTCTCTCTCCCAACGAAGGAGGAACGTCTGGCGCAAGTAGAAACTCGTTTTCGTTATTCAACTTCTCTCCCCGTTTCTCGAGCTTCTCTGCCATCTGCCACCCCCTTTTAACGTCACGGATACGTATAATTAATTTTTACAGCAATTTCTCAACAGTAGCCAATCTCTTGAGGCTGATTTGACTCCGGGATGAGACAGAAAAGAGTCGCAGGTGCTTTTTAAATCCGAATCATTTTATAACCCAATAATTACCATTTTAAAACTCGGGCTACTGCACAAATGAACATAACACAATTACTAATTAAGCCGAAATAGTTCAGACTCTGTTTCACAATCCATGGATCAATTTCCGCACAAAAACGAATCTGATTTTCCATCCAATCAATAAATTAACATTGAAATTATCGTATCCCCTGTAATTCGTACCGTTGACTACCCTGCAAGTTCATTTCACCACCAAGCTCGTTACGGCATCCACATAATCAACAAAAATCGCGAGCACTACAAATAAAATGCTAAAAAAAAATCGTCATAATAAAAATTTCCAAATAATTCATAAACTTTGACCCGAATCGACTTCACGTCACCTCAGGTGTGTGAAGGAAATCTTTATATACAAGCTCCATAAATCTTGAGCGCATCCTCGACGCTGGCATACAATCCTTGCCCTGAGAAAGTCTCTCGACACCATGGGGTTGTATGGCGCAGGCACACTATTATGTAAATCAAGTCGAAAGAACGTGATCAGTGTACGTGAATATCGTTGAAAAATGTATACTTATGGGCAACTTTATATCTTCGCATATGTCTTGAGAACATGAGCGATAAAATATCTATTAAGCAAAGTTCCCATTGTGTCTATATACCGAATGGAACCACGCGCCATACTCTCCTCTCGCTCGATATCAAGATTTTTCAGACTGAGTATTTTTATTAACGGTATTGTCCGACCTCGAGATGTTTTCTAATCGCAAAATTGAAAAAAACTTGAAAATTGATGGTGCAGATTGGCAGAAGTTTGTTTGCCAAGGATTAAGGGATTTTTCAAAAATGTTTTTATTTGTCTTTCGTTAATATCGATTTATTAATTCAATCACGGAATGAAATACAATTTGCAACGAGCTAATATTAATTAAGGGAGTATTCACGATGTCATTGAGACTCAATTGAAGGACAAAGATATCTCAACACTGAGACAATCTCCTAAGGTTATAGGAATACCAAACTGACCGTCCAATTACGTTTGAAGCGCAACGAGCCTGTCGAAAGAAAAAGTTTCGGGAGTACCTTTATTAGAACGCGAGGGTTTTACTGATGGGTTCACTCGAATGCTCCCTATTAATTCTACGGGATCGATCAAGCCTGAGTGGCTCGCGACCTTGAACTTGTCAGTGCGACCATTTCCCATTGAGAAAGAGAATTAACCGTGGATCATATACATAACCGGGCTCCGTCGGTCATTGTGCGCCAAAATGCCGATCGATAACATTGATATGATTCTTTATTCCGCATTGTATACATTATGTTTCCCAACTTTTTTCACGGCTCGTCAAAATTCGGCAGCTCATTGATTCTACAACATTTTTTACGACTTTTCAGCTCCGCGTATATGCAGAATTGATACACGAGGCTCAACATTGATTTTCTTTTAATTTCCGTATCCAATTTCGAGATTTTTCAAAATTATTCCTGCACGTTTATCCAAACTGTGTCTCTCTGAAGAAGAAGGTTTTTTATATGTGAATTCTCTATAAATATTGATGAATTGAAAATTAATAAGAAATCAATCCAAAATTGACGAAAAATCAATTGAATATTTATT
>JAPYYS010000633.1:0-45180 GCA_030522525.1 Campopleginae sp. 14b | reverse complement strand
ACGGTTGTCGGTATCACTATTTTTTTTTTTTTTTTTTTTCTGTAGTGCGGAAAAAAGAGTAAAGTAATAGCTCGGTAAATAAAAACAAGAGACAATACTAAATTATTATCTGCAATTATTATCTGCTATCTCTTTAATATTTTTGGAATCACCTCAATATTTCGTGGGCATTTAATTTTTTATTTGGAAAAAAAAAAAAAATTTTGACACTGCTCTCAAAAAGATTGATTGAATTAATGAATTCCGTTTCATTCTAGCGATGCCAACTTCAACATCCTATAAAGATTGAATTTTTTTTTTCTTATTGCTCAATGAAATACTTGAAAATTTTACCCATCAGTATCCCACAGGGTTTTCGGTTGAAGAGCTTGGCTACGTACGACAATATGATGAAAATTTAATAAAATTTGCTGATATTATATGGTGGTGAAGTTTGCATCGTTGAAATGCAACGAAATTCTGTTTTTTCTTTACCAGATCCACACGATTATTATGAAATTTTGAGTCAAGAAGATAAAACGATTCAAGATCCAAAAACAAAATCGATACAAAATTGTCCAGATTTGAGAGATTCAACAAAAATTCAATAAAAAAATGTATTTTTGGTCGGAGCCCAACGTTGCCAACTTCAGTGTCATTGATATCATTCTTTAGCTCCAAATACAAACTCTAGGGTTCAATAACTCGAAAACTATGTAGAAGAAAAATCTTAAAAAATTGGTATATTCATATTTAATACTAAAGAGTATGCTCGCCAAATTTCATCAAATTCTAATAATTTCGAACTCTCCTATGCTTTTAACATGGCAACATTGTTGTGAGTAGCCACCCTCCTTAATTTTTGGCCCTTTTTCAAAAAAATTGAATAAATTAATAAATTCCGTTGCATTCCAACGATGCAAACCTCAACATAATGTGAAGATCGAATCGTTTTTTTTATATCGTTCAATGAAATACTCAAAAATTCTATTCCTCGAGTATTCCGCAGGTTTTTCGGTAAACCCGAAGAGCGATGTGAGGTAAACATTTTTTGTGAGTCTAACAGAGAAAGACACGAAGAAACACTATAGCAGCACCGAGTCGCAGGATCAGAGGGTTGGAGAGAAGAGGACGATCGATTAGCTCCTTTCATCTATGCCATAACGTGTGCCAGACGACCTTGAGGATTGTGGCAAAGTATTCATCATATATACGTATGTGTATTTATACGTGCTTGGAAAAGCTCGTTGTGGCAAACAGAATCGTGGAAGGGTATGGAGAGTCGTGGACTGGAGAGTGTAGAAAAGATCGTGGGGAACGGAGCAGCGCGACGACTTCTGCATTGCGGACGTTATTCGCTTTTCCTACACGCGTTTCTCCCATCGAGAACGAAACTTCTCGTGAGTGAGAATGAATGTACAAAAGTTTCTGCGAAGTACCAAGGAAAACAGAAGAACAAAACGACCATTTTTTTCCTGTAACGTTCGAAAAAGTAAGAAACCCCTACGTTGACGTTGAACATTAAACGAACGTCGTAAATACGATCTTGCTGGAGAAATCGTTAATTCGATATGTCTGAGCCACTCGTATGTAACGTGCGTACATTCGTAATAAGATCAGCGCCGAAGCTTAGCCGTCACTTTTGCCAGAGAGGTATATCGGTCATTCCATGTCGAAACTTACTGGCAAATAATTATTTAAACTAATTAAAGACTCACGTCACGCAATCGTATAAAAATGAGCGATTTTTTCGCTAATACATTTTTTGCGTCAACGACAAAGAACGAAATATCACTAAAAATTGTAAGAAAAAAAAAATTTCCTCAAAATTCGTTGAATTTACAAGAAAAAAATTATTTAGAAAAACAATTTTCCATTTTTCTTCCTGAATTTTTTTGAAGTATACGAAATTTTGCTCCGAGCATAGTTTTCCGATGACGACAGGAAATTAAATATTATATCATTCTAATACTATAATCTTCTTATTATATTATAATTTTATTTGATAATTATAATAATTATAATTATAAAATAATTATTTTAATGATAATAATAATTATAATAATATGTATATTAAATATGAAATAATTCCAATAGTCGAAAACCGAGACGGCGTGAGGACTCCGCTGTTACTTACGAAAAATGACGGAATTTCGTTACGTTCAAACTTCGAATGATATTCAAGTTTGCATCGTTGGAATCCAACGAAATCGTGTGTGTGTATGTGTGTGTTTTTTTTTTCTTCATTTATACTCAGTTTTTGGTCAGGACAATAGAACGAAATTTTTTTGTGACGGGAAAAGCGAATGAGCACGAAAAATTAACGTGAGTTTCAGATTTCAATAAATTGTGACGAAATAACAAAAATTTCGTTCGATCTCAACGTTAAAAACTTCAGAGTCATGGAAAAAGTCTTATCAATCGAATTGTTGTTTGTAAAGGAATAACCTCGAATAGAACAACCTCGATTGCATTGGTGCGGTTCTATATAAAGGAATACATCGTACATAAATCGCATTGCTTGATAAGATAGTACGAAAGCATAACGGACTCGATATAACTGTATGCGAAACTTTGTAGAAGTTGCCGCGAACCGTTTTCTTATCTTTCGATATATCTTTCATTTTATCCTCCATCTTGTTATTGTTCAGATTTTGTATTCACCTGGGTATACACCTGTTTTAGTTGTTCCGTTTGCATTTCATCGTCTTTCGTACTGTGTACGGTTGCCACGACCTTCCAACGTACCACTGTGCTATCATGGTACATATTTTAGTATAGGAAAGAGAGAGTCATCCTGATTACACGGGAGAGCTGTATTTTTCATGAGGGACGAACGTGGGACGAATTCGAATGTTTCGAATTGGACGATAAACGTCGTACGGAAATGGCCGCATGACAATGACATGTCCGGATCGAAATATTCTAGAAAGAATTCATTTTCGAGCCCCAGCGATTCAGATCATTTTTTCGTGCTCACGGAGAGAAAATAACATTGAAAAATAATATGGCGTCGTATGATGCCAAATATTTCGATGGGAATCGATAAAAAATCGTCGATTTCGGCGAAAATTTTCTGAACCGCGTGCTAAAAAAATTGAAACGTGGCTCTAGAGTTGCGAAACAAATTTTTTCAATTAGAGGTTAGGCGCCTGAATTGACGTCAACGTTAGGACAGAGAACTCTGTGTACGAGGTCATAGGGGACAATGGGACACCGGGATCAAAACAAGATGTTACGCCGAAGAGCCTTTGGGCCAGATGCTCGACAGTCTATTCGACTTTACACGAGCAGTCCCACGAAAAACGTTCGCGTTCTTGGTAGGACGAGGTGCTAAAAATGCGAACATGTGCGTGAAAACGAGGAAGGCGAAGCTGCAGTAAGGTTGAAAGTAAACACCGTACGACCCGTCTTCGAGAACACGAATCGGTGAAAGTAAAAACAAAAGAAAAAGAATACCATTCGGGTGTGCGATTCGTGCCAAGATAACGCCGGCTCGTGTGTATTCTCCGTCAGTTTTCTTTCCCGATATGACATTTGCATGAATGACCAATCTTCCACGATATTTTCGATCGTTTACCGTCAGCTGAGAACAATGTTGAAGTTCGCATCGTTAAAATCAGCGGAAACTGGTTTTTTTTTTAAGCAGAATGCGAAATTTTCTGAAAGTATTTGTCAACAATAGTGGGTCAGACTTTTTTGTCATTCGCGGTCTGAATTTACCAAAAAAAAAATGGAAAAAGTTGATTAATTATCAAAATAATGATTGAAGAAAAAAATTTCGTTTTCTCCTCCAACGATGCAAACTTTAGTATCGTTGGCTGAGAACGTTTTTGTCAATAGTTATTTATCAATGAAAATTTTAAAGTGAGTCTGAAGTGAGTCTGAAAAGTGAGTTTTAAAGTGAGTCTCTTGTAAGGTCGGTAGAAATTTGGCTACGCGACTCCTTCGGAGAGCCTCGATATATCCCAAGAAAATGTGGAGTCACGCGTTGTTTTTTCTTCACCGATAAGAAATGCGCAACTTTTGTTTTTCTCGAAATATCGCGAGTGTCCGAGAAAAAAAAACAATTTTCTTCGAAAAGTTGTTGTGAGATCATTAGAATTATAATTGATTCGATTACAAATTTAGAAAGAAAAAAACATCGCCTCATAGAGTGTGAAAGAACGAGGGCGATTTCGAGAATTATAATGAGAAATGAGATGGAGAAAATTATGAACTGTTTTTACGTTGAAATATTCGAATTGTCACATTTTTGAGTGAAAACTACAAGAAACTTGAAAAAACGGTGTAAAACCCATCAATTGACTCCGTTGAGAGCATAAAAGTTCGTTGAATAACATCAACATTACAAAAAGGAATAAAAGAAAAATACGTTTGAAGTGTAAGTTGTGGAGAGAAAAAACTCATCACTTACCAAAGGACTCGACCACTCGTGAGTAGATGCTAAAAAACTGCGATGCACTGCATTATGTGTGACGATTAAGCAATGACGATCGCAAATGGAAATTTGTTGTGAGAAATAAAAAGGAAAAACCTAAATAGCAACAATGACTGATGAAAATAGCGCGAGAGATGTTGAAGGGGAAACAAACGGTATTCGAGTCACGCCGCACACTTCCGAGCTTGGATAGTACGACAAGTGTGTTTGTGTATTTTTCACGTTTGGTTATTTATCCTGAGAAAAATATCCGCGGCACTTTGTTTCTTGATACGACGAAAAACTCTTCGACTGTGTTGACGACTGACAACCGGCGCGGAGAAACTATCGCGAGCGGCGGTGTGATTGACATAAAACAATCCGAAAATAATCTTCAATGAATGAGCGAAGTGAAAAAAATGTGTGAGGACGAAGCACGACAGTCAAGTACGGACTCTGCCAGAGGAATACACGAACGAATGGTTTTTTTTTGGTTGTACCAGCGACGCACGAGTGTCAGGGGGTGAATTTTTGGTCTCTGCGCATGCGTCGCTGTAGCAACCCTCAGTCTTCGTTTGGCTCGCGAACGCTCTCTATCGGAATTTTTCGAGGTAAACAATATTTCGGCGGGTAACTTTGAACTCTGACTTGTGGGAAATCTGTTTTTTGTAATCCGCAACCACTATCCGTATTCCTGGACAATACGATCGATTCTTTTGTTAGAAAAGCGAGAAAAATCAAGTCGCTACAATTCCGATATTCCCTTCAAAAATAAGAGATTAAACTACGAAACGACGAATATTCAGCGGTCAGCAGAAAGTTAGTAAAGAAGAGGAGTAAAATTCATTGAAAATTAAGTTTCCATGCGCATCTAATACAAATTGAATTTCATGAACGTTTCCAACACGTGCAAAAAATATTTGTCGATATCGACAATTGTCGGAAACAATTATTTATTCCAGATGCATGTGATTTCTCAACCACGCCATCATATATTTCGTTTCCTGAGGATAGCTGGAATAATGACAATAACAAAGACTAGCTATTTCCTTAATTCGTAGTATATGTTTCGTGGTTGTGTAGAAAAATATTTTTCCATAGTCGTCTGACGATTGACCCCCCACCCTTGCCTTGCCATTCTCTGATCGAACTTCCATGGATGAGTCGATGCTGGCAAATAATTATTTTTTAAACAACCCATAAATCTTACGGTGACGAATTAGTTCGGGATTATGAAATTTGACACGGTCGACAGACAAACGTCAGTCACATAACCTTCTTTCGTTTTTTCGTTCTTTTGTTTTCTATCATCAAACGCATCTTTCTCTTCTGTATATATCGCCATATGGAGTTGCTCTATGACAGAGCAATGAAGTAACAACGTAATTGCAGCGGTTTTATTGTTAATCACCGGAAGAAGTGTGTATATCGTTCTCCCGTTAATATATCTGTACATTAAATTCATACCGACGTTTCTTTTACTGTATCAAACAAACGAACTTCACTCATTGTCTGGCCGGGTCTATATGCTCTCTTAACCTCTACGTACATGATGACACTCGTGCCGGACGAATATCGATCGATCTGCACGGGTGGGGGAAGCTCTCGGCCCAATCTGGCGGCTCGACAGGCGCGCAAAAACGGATATACGCATCGTGCGCAACTTTATACGTTAACAAGTTTACGACGCGAAGCCGCCGGTTGCCGCTGTCACGAAAATAGAGGTCCGGGGGTATTTACGCAGAATGTACAGAAGTTCATGCTCATGGGTTCGCTCCGAGTTCGTCATCAACGCATCTCGGAACTAAAAGCACTTGTCTCATGAAACTTCCTATGTCCTTTTTTTCACATCGTTTGCCCTTGAAAGTTAATTGGCGAATAAAGCTGGTCGAAACTCAACATACCTCTCACGTTTCCGGGTTTAGGATTGACTATTAAAAAAATCATTTAAAACTCCTGCAATAAAGCCACCATAAAATTCTTTTAATTTTATGGGACAGCGTTGAAAATTCAAATTCAACGACCGGAATACGAACATTTTCTGAAATTTTACGATCACCAAACTCGAATCCTCAATTGAAACGTTCTGCGTCAACACTGTACCATCGACTGAGATACGGAAATTCGAACACACGGAAAGAGGAATTGGGAAAAATCTCATGCTCAGGCTTTTTTTGGCTTTTTCCCAACGAACAAATTAGGCTTTTGAAATTCTGGGTTACACTCATGAGCGGCATGTACCGATTGACCTTGATTACATCTGTTCGAAATCGATACCAAAAATTCTATCGCTGATGTAAAATTTTTTGAAAACTGATACGCGACATTTTTTCGAAATTGTCGATGATAAACGTAAACTATAGGAAATGCTATCGATTGCAGATCCCAACCATCTCGCCTCCGGGTTCGACCTAGCCTATTCTGAGATCCCAGTAAACTTGAATCGCCCGAACCGTGCTTCCGATATGTTCAATTTGTATTTGTCACACAGAGACACAGACACAACACAGTTTTAAGAAGAGACTAAACAAAATAAATCGGGAATATGACAGAAAATAATATGTACATACCGCCGTTAGTAAAAAGTGAAATTTCTGACGAGTCCGAATACGATGCAGAGCCGGAAGAATTCAATGTTTACAAAAAGAAATACCAACTTTTGCTAGACAGATGCGAAGTTTTGCAGCAGGTTAGTCGCGACGTCGTCACGAGTCTCGAACTTTTTCATCCCCACGGTTCTCTAATCCTTAACTAAATGTTGCATCCTTTGCAGGACAACGAAAGACTCGTTTATCGAATTCAAAGGGTCAGGAAGCTGTTGAAACGCACGAGGAAAGAAAAAAAGTACAGTTTCGTAGGTTATGTTTGAAAACCCGTTTTTAGAGGTTATGTTTACGATTTTCAGTGAAAATTCAATCTAATCATCAATTTCCTTGCAGATTTCTTATCGATCGGTTGGATTCACACGGCGATCGATGGCGCGAAGCACCCATGGGCGTTTTAGAGGAAAATAGTGTTTTTCAAACAACCCTGAAACCCGAAAAACCAACAAAATCAAACGTACAGACGGTCAAAGAAGAAAAACCAAAGAAGGGAACCAAACGAAGAGGCGGTAAGGCCGACCCCAATGCTCCAAAGAGACCGGCTAATCCTTTCTTTCAATTCTGCCAAGAACAAAGACCCAGGGTTATGGAAAGGCTTGCCGGCGAACCAGAACCGAGTAAACAAGAATTGACCCGGCAATTAGCCACCACATGGAAGTCGCTCACCTCCGAAGACAAAAAAGTACGTATTTCTGTCATAAATACTCGCGCAATTAATCTATCGATCAAGAAAATCATTCTTATTCATATTTCCGTCAAAGCTTCAACTACCGAATCCCAAAATAATCGAACAAACTAGTTGAACAAACTCAAACAACTGAAATCCGTTTTTCTCAGTTTTTCCATGTAATTATCACGACTTCAAGTAGTTTTGCCATTTCTGTGAAACAATTTAGTAAAAAAAAAAACTAAAGTTTTCATTCTCCGACAAATTTGTACCAAAAATGATTTTATTAACCAACGTCTCTCACCCATAGCTTCACGGTGGCCTCACGATATCGTAAAAACGACTTTGTAGTCGAAATCGTTTCTATACTGATTGACAAATATTTATTAACTTAAGAAAACGAAATTTTTTTACTTCCCATCAATTCGCAAAAACGGTTGAAACTTTTGTTCCATTCAATTGTGAAATTTGTGGAAAATTTTCATTTACAAAATTTTTTGTAAAATAGTTTGCAAGAGTATAACTATTGCTTGTTCCCACCGATTGGTCCATTACTTACGATCTTTTTTACGAGTTTCTATATTCACTCGTTAGAAAAGTGTTGATTCGCTTTGCCTTTAGGTTTTCCTTATCGATTTCTCACTCCAACAATTATTAATATAAATATTAAAAGGATGAATAAAATGTTTCAACTTTTTCCAGGTTTATTACGACATGTACGAGCGTTCGAAGGAAAAATACGTCGCGGAAATGCAAATATACAATAAAAAAGCGGAAGACATGCCTCCCCAGCCGACACTAAATATAACATAGTAGTGCAGACATATCTGTAAATACGAAATTTAATTATTTTACGTCGTAATAAGATAATGATGGATTTTCGAGTGTTTTACCGATTAAAAAGTATAGCTATACAAAGGATCGATATAAATGTTTTTTAAACTGGAAGCGAATAATTTATTGTCTGGACATTGTTGGGACATATAAAAGGAAACGAAAAAATCTGGAGACACAACGTTAAATTAACTTCATTACGCCTTGAAACTGTCTTTCTCCTTTCTCAGAGACCTCATTGTTTCAATGGGATCAGTTGCCTTCGCATGTTCCATCACACTCGTCGCGTCAACACGCATGAACGGATTCGTCTGTTTCTCTTCTGCAATCGAACTCGGCACGGTCGGCGTTTGTGTTTCACGCACTTTTTTTGCCCAATCCAACTTTTTCTGAATCGCCTCGTTGTTCGGTTCCACCGCGAGGCCGTACTTCAAATTCGCACATGTGTACTCGTGGCCGCAAAATACTCTCTATGAATTTCAATAATCGACTTTAAAATTAACGAACGATTCAATTTTTTTTTCGCATTATTAAGAAAATTTTCGGAATGAAATTCTTCAGAAATCGAATGAGAATTATCGTCATTCAGAAAATTTTTCATAATTCGTAATCAGCGTCAATCTCGGAAATGCCTAATTTCGTACGATTGAGAGACTTCGCTTAATTCCACTTTTCGCCCAATATTGTTTAGGAATCTGGAGAACTTGGAAAATCATTATTTTTAGTTGGCCCTTACCGTCTCGCTGGGTAATGACCCAAGAACTACGTTGAGAGCTTTGTGCATTTGCTCCGGAGTCCCTTCGAAAAATCTTCCACAACCACCAATGAAAAGAGTATCACCTTGAACGACAATTTATTGATAACGAATTATTTTCTGAATATGAGAAAAGACGGAATTAGATTTTTTTTGAACATGCTTCGATTAGTTTTCTAGGCACCAGCCTATTTTTATCAATCAGGATTCTAAACACGTGAATTTCCAAATATTCAAACTTGAAAATTTGAAGAATTTCTTGATGAAAGTTCGATCGATCTACTTGATATTTTTTTAGTGAAATTTGACGGTTTTTTGGTTTGTCGTGCAAAAAAAATTGTTGAACGTGGAAAATTCGTTGTAAGCGTGAATTAATCATCCACCCAAATTTACCTGTGAATACAGAGGGCGTGTCATTCTCGGGTCCAGTGACATAATAACAGATGTGGCTGGTCGTGTGACAAGGCGTTTCAAGACACTTGACTTTGAGTTCTCCGATATTGATGATATCGCCGTGTTTGACTTTGCAATTTACAGCTTCGATTCTGTCGTCACCGCCATAGACATTCAGGTTTTTAAATTTTTTGCACATGTTCGCATTGCCGCCGGCATGGTCCCAATGATGATGGGTGGTGAAAATTTTTGTTAAATTGACGTTGTGCTGTTTTACTGCGGAATCTATCACATCCGCATCGACTGGGTCGACTACCGCGGCTTCATTTGTCTTTGAATCAACGATCTATAGGAAAGTGCATGGATTTGGAATAAATATGAACTCTGAGAGTCGTGTCATTTCACGTGCCGTTTTCGATCGTTGGAAATTCGAAAAAACGATATGGGAAAAAGGCATTACTTACCAAATACATAAAATTGTCCTGCAACGCGGAAAGAACGTGAATCGTCGCGTCCTTCGATTTAATTTCTGTCGCGTGACTGTGCATCCTGCCAAAACCGTTAGAACTGATACTCTTTGCTGGAATCGAAACAAAACACACGCACGAAATGCAATAAATACCCAAGAGGTTATGAAAATGGATGTTATAAGGTAAACGATCTGTTTACCCTTGAAATATGCACAAGTGAGTTGTTTCTCGAGCCAAGTCGGACAAGCACGTAATGCAGCGTTAAACATATTTTTTCTATTCCTAACGAAACTCTACGAAGCTTCGTAAATGACTTTGTGCCTTGACGAATGCTATCGCGAAATAGTGACGAATGATTGTGCGTCGTAATAAAGACGAAGAAAAAATGATTGTGTACGAGTCGATATGCCGACGGAAAAGTGTTTGCAACACGTTACTTGCCTGGTGCTGGATAACGACTGCTCGCGATAATATGGAACGCTGACCTCTGTTTGCCTCCCGTAAAAACTGTGCAGAGTGAGTGAGTGAGAACCAAAACAAGCTGAGGAGCAAGAGGGGTGGGGGTGGGATCCGATCAGTGGGGACAGCGGGCGCGAAAAACATGGCCGATTGCCTGCTGGCTGAACCGGCCAAACGTTAATGAATTTCCTTTCCGTCGTATCGTTCTTAGTTTCTTTTCTATATTTTTGCAAGTTACGTTTCGTGAAATCCTTGCGGTTATTATTTGATCATCAACTGCAGTTGTCATCAAAAACTTTTGACGTATATTTATAAATGTCGAGGCGTATTTTCTTATTTCGCCATGGCGGGCCAAAGCACAAACACCCAAAAACATGAACAGCCGATCGAGTTCAAAGACACGCTGCCGGGCCGGCAAAAAAGTATATTCCAATATTCCGACGTGGTTTTTCCTTCACATGTGTATTTTTATATGCAAAACAGAGCAGATTATGTTTCGTATTCGTGACTACGAAAAATGAATAATATTATTACTGCGTTGCGTAAATTATATTGAAGAACGAACGTGGACTCATGGTGTGAATAAAAGTGAAAACAGGTACTTTTTTGTGACATGCTCTCCATTGACTATATTATTTTTTTTTCTTAAAAAAATATTCAAAAATTATCTATACGTCCATGGAAATGCCGACTCCATAATTTTCTTTTTTTTTCAATGATATCCGTCCGAAAATGAATTTGCAATTTTAGGTTAGGTTTCATTGTTTGCTTCACAGGATAGTGTTCAACATGTCAAGCTCATCGAAGGACGTTATGGTCATTGATGACGACGACGACGAATATCACGGTTTGTTTTTCAATTCTTTTATTAAAAGCATATTTTGGGGTTTTGACATAAAATCATAGTTTTTTCTTCATTTTGCTCATTCATTTCGTTCCTTCAACTAACGATTCTTGGTACCAATTTCTTGCGAAGTTTCGCTATCTACTCCTTATTTTTTAGTGCGATCTCGAATGCATAAGAATTGCTCGATTGCCATAATTGATTCAATTCGTTTATTTAGCTACGGCCGAGGATGAAATAAACGCAATAGACTTTGAGCTGCGCCAAATTGAGCGAGACCTCCAAAAGCTGGAAGACAGAAAAAGCATATTAACACAACGGAAGCAGAAACTGCGTGACGACGCGTTGCTGAAAAAAAGTCTGTCGGTGTCGAAGAAAAATTGGGAAAAGTCGGATTTTTCATGGTCAACGAATCTAAAAAAAACACTTTACGATGTCTTCAAGATCAAGGAGTTCCGTGAATTGCAATTACGAACTATGAATGCCACACTGTCAGGTGAAGATGTAATATTGGTGATGCCAACAGGAGGAGGCAAGTCGTTGTGTTATCAATTGCCCGCCGTGATAGGAAAAGGCGTTACGATAGTGGTTTCTCCGCTGGTGGCTCTGATGGAAGATCAACTTCGAGGGTTGCGCAAAAACAAAGTGAACGCGTTGATGCTGAGTTCAAAGGCAAAGAAGGAAGACGTGAAGTCCGTAATGACCGGTTTGGTGGAGAAAAATTCGAGCTTGAAATTGGTTTACGTGACGCCGGAATACATGGCAAAGTCGAATCGTTTCATGAGTAAATTACAAAAAGCATTTGAGCTGAACAAGTTGGATAGATTCGCTATTGACGAGGTTCACTGTTGCAGTCAGTGGGGCCACGACTTTCGTCCGGATTACAAATTCCTTGGCATATTGAAATCAATGTTTCCGGGAGTTCCAATTCTTGGACTGACAGCAACGGCGCCAGCTAAAATAATTGTCGACGTACAAAAAATGCTGGACATTCAGGGCTGCCTGGTCCTCCGTGCGTCGTTCAACAGGCCCAATTTGTTCTATGAGGTGAGACGGAAGCCTTCGGACAAGGCGAACTGCCTCTCCATGATTGAGAATCTTCTCAAGACTCGGTTCGAGGGGAAGTCTGGAATAATTTATACAACGACGATAAAAGAGGCAGAACAATTGACTGCGGAGCTTCGAAGCAAAGGTTTGAAGTTGGGCTGTTATCACGCGGTCCTCGAGGCTGAAGTTCGAACGAAGGTTTACAACAAATGGATAAACGGTGATTACCAAGCAATTGTCGCGACGATCGCTTTCGGCCTTGGCATCGATAAGCCCGACGTACGGTTCATCATTCATCATTGCGTCTCGAAATCAATGGAAAATTTTTATCAGGAAAGTGGCCGAGCGGGACGAGATGGACGGAAAGCTGCTTGCATAGTACTTTATCGATTGCCCGATATATTTCGTCTGAGCACAATGGTCTTTCAGGACAAAGTTGGCCTCCAGAATCTCTACAAAGTACTCGAGTATTGTCTCGACCCTATCACATGTCGACGAAGTCTCATTGCCACTCATTTCGAAGAGAAATGGTCACCGAGCGATTGCTCACAAATGTGCGATCATTGCAGAAACAATTGCAAAAAAAAGTCCGTCGACGTGGCTCCTTATTGCCGACAATTGTACCAAATCATGACCAAAGCTGTTCAAAGCGAAACGAGACTCACGCCCCTTAAACTTATCGACGCCTGGTACGGAAAAGGGGCTACGAGCTCCCGAGTTTCTTCGGTTCCGGTGCCGAAATTCAGTCGAGAAACTGGCGAATCCATCGTCGGTCATCTCCTCGTTAATGGATACCTCCAGGAAGACTTTCACTTCGCTGCCTACTCGACCATCACTTACCTCAAGCGAGGGCCTCAATCTGGCCTCGCGCTTGACAATAGTCACGTCATTATGTTCGATTGTGATGAAAATGTTAAACTCTAACTTTTTTAAATTTATTTCCTCTCCCTGTGACATTCGGCGAGTGAAATCCACGCCGGAGAATGCTGTACATTCGACTCTCAGTATTAAACAATTTTTCGATATAATTTTCGAAGCTTTCGGCTTTCTTTCCACGAAATTTGAAGAATAAGTCATACAAATTTCGAAGACCAAACGACACACATGGTTGCTCATTCTTGAGAATTATTATTGCACGAATTTTTTATTCCGCTTGAGGAGGTTGGCCTAATACGACAACATGATAAGAATTTAATAAAATTTGGTGATAATATTCTTTGGCATTGAATACGATAACACAATTTTTCTCCAATTTTTCGGCTACACGGTTGTCGAATAATTTGAGTTTACAATGGTCAAAAGATATACTTATATATATCTGAATCTTAGGGTTATGCATGTAAGCTCTAGTGTTCAATGACTCGAGAACTATGTAGAAAAAAAATCTCTAATTAAAACTAGATAAACTCTAGAGGGTTGAATAATGCGAAAACTATGTAGAAAAAGAGTCTAAAAATTTGGATATTCATAATTAATGCTAATAAGTATTCTCATTAAATTTCATCAAATTCTGATCATTCCGAATAGGTCGAAAATGCATTTCAATTATTGGAACGCGTTGGGGCAAGATATTTCCATGACAACATTTAAAAAATTCAAAGTTGAGTATGCATTTGGTTTTTAATCGATTTTTCAGATTTTTGACACATTTTCTCGACAATATTAATCTTGAAAAAATCGATTATTTATGCGATAACCTGAAAACTTTGAGCATTTTTTCGAAACAGAAATGTCGTTGCCAGGAAGCTCCTGAAATTTCAGCCGAATTGATCAGAAACTCTGCGAGCTGCAGGAGTTTTTGGAAATCGCTTGGAGTACCCAACTCCACAATTTACAGCGTGAGGTCTCATGCAGCGCGCTGTCGACCACGTGCCATAACTTATTCGTAAATATTTCACATTTCGATCTCGCGATTTTTCGATATACTCTCAGTATAGTATTAAACTTTTGAAATTTACGAGAGAAAATATCGATATTTTAAGATTGTCGAGAGGATTTCCCCTTATATAGCAAATTCTCCAAATGGAAAATGCAAGTTTGAGGTGTGCTAATGGAAACGAGAAATAATCACGATTCGTCGTACATACAAAATTTAATTCATAGCCCAAATGGAAGAAACAGACATGCATAGTTCGATTTGAATTCGGGGGGTAAAAGTATAACGCGATCGTACGATGTTTCCACTGAGCCGAAAATTTCTCAAGGAAAAGGTAAGAAAATGACGTCAAACAGGAGCAACACGTCGCAACTTCCAACTCATCTGTGAAAAGATTTTTTTTTTGCATTTTTTCGAGGGAAAAAGTGGCCGATGGAATGATCGTGTATAAAAAATTGAATGCGGTCAAAATAGACGAGGTTAGGTTAGTGATTCGATGAGAAGTAAGAAAGGATTGAAAATGAAAATTGGACAATCGTGCGAAAAAAGGATCAATAAAAAAGAGAGGGACGTGGTTTCTGCGTGTATGCGCGGCAGGGTATGAGAGAAAGGTTGTCTGATCGGGTAGTAGGGCAACACGTAACTATAGAACCCTACGGGATCAGATGGAAATATTGATCCTGGATAGCGTGTACCAGGGTTCGCAGTGTGGGTGTGTTTACGTGTTTCTTGTCCGTATGTTGTCAAACGGCGCAGCAAAGAGCGTCAGTACCTTCACGACCATTGGCCAAGAAAAGTCTCTTGCGACAACGTAAACAACAGTTCGTTTTTCGACACTCCAACAATAGCGCATAAATAAAGAAACAAATATCGATCGTTGGTTGGGAAAAAAACTTTATTACAAATAATCAGTTGACTCGGCACGATGTAGCGATGATTTCCCTCCTGAAATGGAGAAATTAATTATGAAATACGATAAATAAATATAACGATGACATTAAGTGTGAATTACGATTTTCAAGTAGATTGTGGTGGTCCATTGTCAGGTCTCGGGAAGTGAACGTTGCGGGCTTATCGAAAATGACGGTAGTGTACGAATTCACGTGACGTTTTTATCGAACAGATTGTCGTTTCTGCGTAAAAAACGAATGAAATAATTTCCAAGCATTCAATTGTTCCATTAGAAGTCTGCGACATGAATTGGAAAAATCTGAGGGTTTGAAAAGATATTTTACATTGTCTTGACTTCCGGTTGTCACCGGAAATATCGAGCTACATGCGCATCGTGTTATCACGATTTGGTAATACAACAATAGATACGCATATCCAAAGAACGTGTGCTCAAGGGTTGACATAGATGTCGCCAACCATTCCTTCTATTCGTAGCCTGTGGCTTTAATCAACTATGCATATGTAACGAGGCTAATAGACGCCGATAACATACGGAACATACGTCGGACTACTGCGTTTACATGTGTTGGTTAGCAAAATAAACCGAATGAAATCATTGAAGCTCAGTCGATCGGCGTGCTTGGGTATAAAGTTTTACAACACAATTTCGCCGGGCATGAGAAAAGAGTGTATGATTAAACGATAAAAAAACGATAAGAGCTGAGATAATAATTCAAACATTTTCGCCAGTTGCCTAAAAATCAAGACAAAGTGTGGGTGAGCTCGATGTGCAGTTTGATCGTCGACTAAGAAACTTTTTTGAGGATCAAAATCGTTTCAATGAAAATCGATCGACTATTTTTTTGGAAAAACGTTGAAAATGTTCGAGAGGACGAAAAGAATTGACTGGACAGTGTATGTGGGGCAAACGCTCGAGGGTAAAACTTTGGAATGACATATGGACCGGGCTCGAAACTTTTTTTACAATCCACAGATCTCGGTGCTGAGATATAACAAAGCGTAACGATTCAAAAAAAGCGAAATCATGGAAATTCTGTAGTCACTAATGACAGGGAAGAAAAATCAAATTTGAAAGAGAGCAGAAATATTCATTAGCAAAAATGCCACTTCCGAGTATTTTGAAAAAGGCGAGCAGCTACATATTAGGCGATGGTAATCAGGACAGTCGTAGATTACTCTATCAGGATGGCGAAGCCTTATTTTGCAAAAACAACGTTTGCGTGCATCCACCAACGTTGTTGAGACAACACTGCGACGTCGTGCATCATCCGGGCTACATGACATTGACGTGTAAGCTCGATAAAAACACACACGTCCCTACTCTCCATTTGAGTTGGATACCGAACACTACACTGAGAAAACACCCTACAACGTTAGAGAATCTGACGCCGAAAAAAACTCAACTATGTAATAATCCGCATGACAAAATACCGGAAGAAGCAAACGGAGGAAGATACGAAAACGAGGACGAACGCTTGGACGTTTGTTTGGAGGTGAAAGAGCCGATAAACTGTAGCGATTGTGAACGAGTTTGTTCGGGAGGCAAACCGAGACAACCCAATACCGATAGTGGCGCCACGGCCGAGCTCTCTGAGAAACAAGAGACGATCGACACCGAAAAATCGCAAGTTGATAACCCAACGTTGAAATTAGACTCGGAAACGAATGTCAAAAACGGTGAAACGAATCGCGTGAACGATGACAAATTACGAAATACCAGAGTTCATCGTTTACGATCCGACTCACTCGATTCAAGAGTTTTCGAAAATGGCAGCTACGCCGATCGTCGAAACGTTGATGATGGAGAATCGAAAAATTCGTTACGCGACGATGGCAGTGTCAAAAGTCGGAGCATGTCCTTGACTTCGACCTGCAGCCTTTCCATCACTGGATCAACGGATGGCAATCATTGTAAATGACGCTTTTCATTCTCATACAGTTTTAGATTTAAGAAATCCACTTTTTTCGACATCTGTTTTCGGAATCGAGGAATTTCGAACTCTGTTTAATTGAAAACTTAACAATTCGATTGCAAGCAAAATATCAAAGTTTTTTTTTGGTGAACGCGATGACAACGTTTCGGAATATTTATAGCGCTTGACTTTTGCCATTTAGCTGAAGAATTTCCCACGTGGATGCGATCTCCAGAGTTGTTGGCTCTCCAACACAATCTTACGTTTCCTGACAGTGCAACAGCGTCTCCGGTGACCTTGCGGCGCGCGCATCGCTGTCGACGGTTTTCGGTAGATCTGAGTCAAATGCGATCGCTCCGATTATTTTTCGCCGATCCAGCCTGTACCAGCGGACAATTGGTCGTGGCGTCGCGCGAGAGCCAGTATAAAATTCTCCACTTTCATCACGGTGGATTGGACAGATTAGCTGCGACGCTCCACCAATGGCATCAACTCCTTTACCCTCGACAAGACACCGACCAAGAAGAGACGTTGCCTTATCGGTATGAAATTTATTTCCAATTTATTCTCTTCCAGTTCTCCTAAAAGGAATCATTTTTCATTTTCTTTCTTTCAAAAACTCGCAAACGATTTAAATCGTCAATTCAACTGTCGAATTTTCATCGTAAACCTTCATTTTTGTAACGACGCAGTCACGCAAGCGGTGCGCGGCGACCCGTTAGACAAAGGGTGATGCGTAACGTTCTACGTCCATAAACGCGATGCCGGACCGCTCCCCTGGTCGTTGCGAAAACAGAGGTTCTAGTGTATCTCGAACCCCCCAGACCTAATAGAATTAGAATTCGAAGTTCTGCAACTTGAAATTGTATTTTCCGATAAAAACTGATTTATTTTCACCACATCGTAGGAAAAAATCGTTTATTTCTAAAATATTCGAACTTCTGATACCTCAAAGAATAATGATTTTGCTAAACTGTTGGTTGTGGCTTGAACGTTTATATTCATAAATTGTAAACTCGACGTAATTTTTTTTTTTTTCAAATAATTAAAAAAAAGTTTTCCATGGCATTTTATCGCTAATTTTTATTTTGGGAAAAAGCGTCTCAATCTGCGCAAAAAAAACAACATGTTAAGAAACACAATGACTCAATTTTTTTTTTCTATAAAGGCACTTCATGGTGTGCAGACCGGAAGTGAGCAGAGATGAACTACATCCAGAGGAGGGTCAAGTGCCGATGATAACTTCTCTGGCTTGGCAAGATTTGTTGAACGAGCGTGGTCAAGTGGAGGACGATCTTGCGCTTCGAAAAGGCATCTTTTTCGGTGGTCTCGAGCCGGGCTTGAGAAAAATCGTATGGCCCTTTTTGCTCCATTGTTATTCGTACCAAAGTACGTACGACGATCGTGAGCAGATCGATGCAATAAGGAGGCAAGAATACGATGAGATCGAGAGACAGAGATATGGAATGAGTCCTGAAGAGGCTGAACGTTTTTGGCGCAATGTTGTTTGCATAGTCGAGAAGGACGTCGTTCGAACTGACCGAGGAAATCCCTATTATGCCGGGGAGGATAATCCAAACATCGAAATTATGAAGTAAATTATTTTCTACACTTTTTAATACATTTTTTTTTTGCTGCTGCCACAAAAAAAGTCAATGACAACTTTAATATCGTCCAACTCGTAATTCGTAGACTTTGCTAAATTTTAATACTATCCTTTTATTTAATAATCTATCAAAATTCACCGAAAGCTTGGACACGGAAATCCGAATTTTTATGATTATCGTTATTGTCCTTTTGTTCTATATTAATATGAAAATATGAATATTTACATTTTGACGTAATTAGTAACGATTCATCACCGCACTGCGGGAATAATGATTTTTTGACAAATTTCGCGCTCATTTTTGGTTATTTTTTCTTTTAAATTTCCATGGATGGTTGAATTTTTTAAATAAAATTAATTTGCCAAAATTGAGGCATAAAATTTACACAATTTTGGCAAATGAGTCCTGAAGGACGTTTGAGAAAAAAAAACCACGCGAGTTAAATTTTCAACACTTAAGAAAACAATTCTCAAACGTTTATAAAAAAAATTGATAGAAATTTTGACGAGAACTTATTTGATTTTTTCACAGAAACATTTTGCTCAATTACGCCGTGTATAATTGTCGCCTCGGCTATACTCAAGGAATGTCCGATTTACTCGCTCCGCTTCTGGCCGAATTAAACTCCGAGATCGATGCCTTCTGGTGTTTCGCTGGTCTCATGCAAAGATCCGTTGCTGTCTGTACCCCAACGGACACAGACATGGATCGCAACTTGTGCTACCTTCGGGAATTGATAAGAGTCATGGTGCCCGATTTTTATTTCCATCTCGAGAAACACGCCGATGCCCTTGAATTACTTTTTTGTCACCGTTGGATACTTTTGTGAGTATTTACGAAAACGCTAGAGGCCCCTTATTCATCTTCATTGTTGAAGAAAAAAGAAAACGAAAGAAAATTATCGCGAAAATTTTGATATTTTGGTAAAAGTGCCAGAAAAAATCAAGGAAATTGCAAACAAAGTCATAAACTATCTATGTATCTAGGAAATCTGAACAGATTTGTTATTCGTCACAGAGAATCAGGTAAAACAAAATATTTTAGAAAAAGTGGCTTTATGTCGAATTTTTCGTTAACGATTTCGAATTTACTAGCAAAATTGAATAAATTATTGATTAGTAATGTTATTTGTTAGTCAACGAAAAATGGTTACTTGTTGTTAATTTTTTTTTGTTTTTCGATAAAAAAATGAATGGTTTATATTTGCAGATGCCTCAAACGTGAATTTCCAACGGAAGTTGCACTGGTTATGTGGGAAGCGTGTTGGGTGAATTACCTGACGGATTATTTCCACTTGTTTCTCTGTCTGGCGATAATGTGTGTCTATGCGGACGATGTGATAGCCCAAGATTTACGAACGGACGAGATGTTGTTACACTTTAGTTCGTTGGCTATGTACATGGACGGAAATGTCATCATAAGAAAAGCCCGCGGTTTGCTGTATCATTTTCGACTGCTCGATCGATTACCGTGCACGCTCGCAGGTTTATGTCGTCAGTGTGGTCCAGGCATGTGGGACAGTAGCCACGATCCTGTCATCGAGTGCATCGGTCACGAAGACTCACCATGCCCTTACGTCGAAAATTACGAATCTTCTAAATACTAAAACAAAAAACAAAAAAAAATCAATATCAAGTTCCGGGTACGTCATAGTGATAGTCTCGCGTTACTTTCGCCCAAGCTTAGAAAACGAAAAACTCACAAGTCCCGTCGTTCGAGCGCAAATACATTTCTTCACTCCTCATAGCGGGGCTCAAAATTTAGGTGCAGTCGTTGTGTTCGATAATCAAACGATTTCTGTTGAAATTTGAAAATTATATCGACCAGAAAAATCAGTTTAAAATGCACAAATGATGAAAATAATTAAAAACAAAAAAATTTCGTCACCTTTCGACGATGCGAAAGTAAGAACGCGACTATCAATGTGCTCGGGACTTCCGGTACTGCGAAATAACGGGATTGAAATTTTATTGCTTAAAAAGGGAAATAGTACGATCGTTTATCAACGAAAGCCATCAAGACATATCGCACTAGCCGATTTTGTACCTCGCTAGTCATTAAAACAGCCGCGAAAGGCGAAATAACGTACGAACAACAAAAAACACCACAGAGTAGTTCATCATATTGAAAGTCGATCGTACCGTAAGAAAATAATCAGAAAAAACCATTAGCAAGTACCAGATAAGACTGAAGTGACCAAAAAAACTCTTAACGAGCTTCAGCAAAATCGATTTTCTCAAGTTTGTTCCATTATTTTATCGCGTCTCGTTCGCGCAACGAGAAATTTTAATAGTTTTACACTCGCTCTGCAGAAATCTGTACCGCAATGAACAATTAGAGAACATATTTACGGAAATTTTATTAAAAATTTCACCAGTTGTGGCGACAATTGGAAGAAAAGCATTGCGTTTTTGCAAAAATAATTCCTGAACGTTGCGTCTACGTCGTTGGGTGTCAAAACTCGAAGATTCATAACATTTCATTATAATTATAATTTATGAGCCTAAAATTTGCATCGACGTAATGCCACGAAATGAAAGAAAAAAACGATGATTCGCCTCTTCTTATTTCACGAATCCATTATTCGTGAGGTCCGAAAAGGGCAAAAGGCAAATTGAGAAAAAAAAATCGAAAAAAAGTGACGAATCATTTTTTTTTTTTTATTTCTCGGCTTTGCGTCGATGCACACTTCAGGCTCGTTGAAATTTCATTTGACTGTAAAAAGAAATATTTCAAAAGATTCACCAGAAATATCGCACGAACGACAATCGATTTCGAGCAATGAAAATTATTTAAAGCTTCAGTAGACCCCGTCGAATAAACTCGATTTTGCTGAGCCCCATTAACTTTCATTCGATTTATGATTCGACTAAATCGTTAAAGTAACAAAGAAGTATGTGTGGAAAAGGAAAAAAGGATTTTTAATTATGAAACGGTGCGAGAAAATCGCTTAACACAAAGTGCCAATGCTGGTTTGGCACTGAGTTCTCACCAATCACCAGGACCTATTAAAATACGATTCAACAAATAATAAGACTAAATGTAGAGGAAAGAAGTTTAGAATAAACACATATATGAATAAATATATTATATATATATGGAGATCAAAGAGAAATCAAAGTTGGTGCGAGGGAAAGAAAATTTCAACGGAATAAACGTTACCTATTAATCAATTAATCATTGGGAATTGCTTTGGTCAATTAACGACATAAGAGTTTGCAATTGCTAAGAAATACAGAATTGTAAACAAAGAAAATTGAATGAATCGCCATAGCCGAAGGAGAAGAACGCAACAATGGGGACAAATTGAAAGATTTAGCCCTTTCACGATATCTCTGCACACGTGCCTGCCAAAATATTACACTCGATCGAATACACAACAGCGGAGAGCAAATACATTATGAAATTTCGCCGAAATATCTTCGCCATGTAATCATCACAGCGATACAATTAAACCGTATCTTTAGTCTATTTGAATTTCAGTCGAAAAACAAAAGATTTAAATCTTTTTGTAGATCTCACTTGCTTTCTTCTCAGCTGAATAATACAATGAGTTTCGCAGTCGATGTTCGTCAACTTTCGTATACGCCCATTTTCGTATTTTTTGTTTCTTCATAAAACACTCAGAGTGTGAGTTTATTCGTGACGCTTGACTAGCCGATTTTCGTTGCGCTTCGACCTCAGATTATATCAAAACTCAAATATATCGGTTTGCCGGGGAAAGCTTAAAAAAACATGATGTGATAAAAAATTAAAAATAAAAAAACAAAGGGAGAAACTACGAGATCGGCGCTTTGACTGTGCTACCTTCTGTTGTTGAAGTCTTGGAGAGAAAATCTATTCGTGTTACGATCTTTCACGCCTCGAATCTATCAATGTAAGATTAATGAAATGATATATGAGAGTAAATATATGAAAAACAAAACAAATATATATATATATATATATATATATATATATATATATATACACACACATAATTATAGATATTGAAAATAAAACAAATTATGTGATCAAAAACCGATTGACAAGTAATTTTTTCCGTAAAAATATGAGACGACTATTCAATCAAAAATAATAGGACACTCGTTTCGAAAGAGCAAAAACAAAGGTAAGTCTGTTGTCTTTGACTGACGAGGAAAATAATTTAACAAAAAATGGCAAAAAACGCACATCGATAATATTTTATTCGGATATTCGTGAGGTTTATAAAATTTCAATATTGAGAGTCAATGTTTGCTCTTGTCATTTTTTCCCCTCACATAGTTATCAGGAAGGTGGAGTGTGATTCCTGATCTTTATCAGAAATCGAGAAATCAAACCAAATTTAATTTACGATTTAAAAAGAGACGAAAATACAAATAAATAAAATAAATTCAAAAGTATAAAAATAATTTTCGTTCGCTGGCCGAATTTACAAAGCCACACACTAATTATAAAACGCAGAAGTATAGAAAAAGCGAACGGTGTCTCGAATTTCCATTTCCAATCAGAAAGAAAAATGACAGTTTTCAAAATCGAGCACAATTTTTTGAAAAAAAATTGGAACAAACACGAAATTATAACAAATCGGAGAAATTCTGGAAAATAGGAAATTCCGGAAAATATACATTTTATTATACTTTTGACAGTTATAAGTTAGTTATATACATATTTTCAACATTTTTTGTCAACACATATTTTTACATCAGACTTATTGGAATATTTGTAATTTATGCGGTCGATTTCTTTTCAGCGTTATATCCGCTACATTTCACTATGGAAAAAAATTAAAAAAAAAGTCTTTCCGCGAACTGTCTAAGTTTTCAATTACGGAAAAAAAGCGTAAAAACCTATTTTGGCTTTATTATTATTTTCAGACAAAATAGGAACCGCACAAATGCAATAACTTCGCATCGAAATGTACGATTTATCAAAATTTAATCACTCCCTCAACAGTTTTGGCTTTTAAGAATCCTGCATCATCAACTTAGTTCCAATAAAAGGAGATACGCTTTGAATATTGTCTTTCGATCATCACCGAAAGTTTTCATACTGAAATATCGAAATGATTGCTTTAACATGACGAATAACTAATACATTGAAAAAAGTCTATGTAGTTACTGTACAGCTTGATATACCGCAATATATTGTCGATCACAAGATTCTCGCTCTGTCGCTAAAGGAATTTTGTTTTATCTGTTCGAGCAAACAAATGAGACACAGTCATTTTTTCGTGGGGAAATCTTTCATTGGATATCGGATGCCCGGGCGGCATCTCTTTGCGGAGTACTGAGAAGAGACACAGTCGAAAAATCTTTTTCTTTCAATTTCTCGATGAATTTGATGCGACAAACATTTAGCCTCATCGATTTTTCGTCCAATTACGTCGTTTTGTAATGACTTTCCGTGGAAAGAATTAAATATTCTTCAAACATTGAGATTGAAAAATGAAAAGGGAAAATTGAATGAAACGAGCAAGTATTACGAAAAATAACTTAAGGAGGTTTACGTATTATTGTACGATTCGACTTTGGATGTGTTGGAAAAGCTTTGAAATTAGAAGTACAAAGATATTTTCAGGCAAGCTAGGACGACGTTCGACGCAAGAAAAAATAAGAAAAGAATTGTCAGGAACCGAAAAAATAAGTTTCAACCTGGATGGTAGGACGGTCAGTTCGTACGACCGAGGAAATGCATTTCGATGAAGTTTACCGAAACGAGAACCATGCAGGCAGTTGCCCAAACGATAACGAAGACGAGCCAGCAATTACCGGAAAATGGACTGGAGAATTTGTTGGTAACTCCGAGACCGATGACCCGATCGGTTTTTTTTCTCGCGTAATAAACGAGAAAGGTGGGTATGAGATATTGAATACCAGCTCCAGCGTAAGAGCCAGTTATACCGACGAGAATCGACAAATCTTTCGTTATCATTGCGATTGTGTATGGAGGGATGACCGCGAGTATGGGGAAAAGGAGTTTGCGAAGACAAACGTTGTAAACTTTATCTTTGTCGAGGAACAACGACTCCAAGTTGTTTCTCAAGGTTATCGCTATGATCGGAAAACTCGTCGACAACGTGAAGACCGGAAATAAGGCTAAGAAGTATTCCGTTAGTACCATCGCAAAATTCGTACTTTTTGAACAATCCCCCGATCCACGGGGACCGAAATCCAGCGTATACAGATCATCCAAATGTTGGAAAGCAAATGCACCGGTCAACGCCAGCAACAGATAAAAAATTGCTATGAGGATGTAATCGATCGATAGCGAACGATTCAGCGTCGCTTTGTCCGCTATTGGTGCCACCAGAGCTGGCAGTGAGTGATGACACATGAAAGAGTAAACACACGCACCGAACAGCGCCGGAATTCCTGTAAACGAGAAAAAAAACCATTCACAATAAAGAAAAATTAAAACTTATGCCGAATTCTGGATCCATCCGGAGTGGCATGAACTGTCACCAATTCAAATAAAGTCCCAACGAGCCAAGATCATTATTGTTCGTTCAGTTCCATGATACCTGAGCTCATTCCAAAAGGATTTCGACCTTTCATGATATTCTATAAAAATAAAAATTCCTTGATATTTTTGTTCTGAAAGGATTTCTCTAGAAACTTGAGAGTGCAGCATGATTTTCTCAACCATTTGTCTTTCCAAATTAATAGAGGTTTCGCGAACTGTAAAGTGACAAATAAACAGATTTTTCCATGAGTCGCGTCTCCCAGAAAGGCCAACAATAAAGCTTTCAGCGATAAAACAGGAAAACAAAGAAATTCCTATATATTTATAACATGCTGATGATGGTATAGTGTACGTATGTAAATGAATCACAATGTGGACCACGAAACTGGGCGAAAAGGAAAAAACATTTTGCGTTTTGGAATTTTTTCTTCTGCAGCAATTGCTGGTTTAGACGGCAAAGGTCGAATGACATTTTTTCTTGAATCGACTCAACTATTTCTTACAATATTGAATATTTATCAGAATGGTGAACATTATTTCTTTACCCAAGAGCTCAACATTTGAGCTCAAAGTTTAGTCATTTTATTTAACAATACTTATGCACTGTTTCCTGCGTGGAATGTTAACGATTTCGGTCTAAGACGTCGTGAAAAATGAAGCGCGTTGTAAACAGCTTAGGGAATCGTTGATGACTCGTTTATTGTTGATTTCCTTTAAGCAGTTGTTCCATGAAAGCTCTTCTGACTTACCAAGGACGTTGGCTGCAGGAGGAGATCCCTGAGGACCTTCAGTGATGAGAATTCTTGCTGCATAAACGATCATGATTGCGAATGCGAGCCAACGCATCAACGAAGTCAGGAGCTGGAGGTACTTGGTTTTTTGGATATTGAAAAAAACGAACGGGCCGAGAGTGAAGACAAAGATGGTCTGGAAAACAAAAAAAGGAAACGAGTTAAAATTACAGTTTCCGGTTAAAGTAATTTCGATAAATGGATAAAAAAACCATTGCTTCATTATTTACGAGAAATATTCTGTAGGCGTCGAGGCGATTGAGCGCTGAGCCTTTCCAGCAAAGTTCCGTGTCCGGTATTGTGTCGTTGCATGTGAAATTTGGAGCTTGATAAGTGCAAGCAACATCGGCGAGGGATTTTGCAACTGCTGCACCGTAAATACTCAAATCTCCATACAAATAAACAACAAGGCAGACGTAGAAAAGGGTAACGCCAGTTTTGTCAAAAAATATCGAAGCCATTTCGCCCAACTCGATTTTTTCATTAATCACGTAATATCGATAAGCCGTATCGGCTCTTTCTGGACTTCCCGGCGTCTGTGATACCAACGGAGTATCCTCCGAATCGGAATTCGACCCACAAGACTCTCCTGTTGCCTGGAAAATAGTACGAGCATCGATTTATCGAATTTCCATTAAAGTTTTCCTTCGGCAGTCAACATTTTTGGATGAAACAGAAAATTGATAAAAAAGTGGAGGAATGCCTCGTCGGGCTTATAGTTTCTCAATAATATTCATGAATGCTCACTCGTTTTCGGTTTTGTATGTTGCGCCAAGTCAAAATGGCATTAGCCGATGCCATCGCTTCGATGACGAAGGTCACCGTCACAAAACTTTATTGAAAGAAAATATTTTCATTAGATAAATTAGTATCGACAAATTTCCAGCACAAAAAAATTGTTGGGCTGCAAAACTTTGATAACCAGATTTTCTGAAGGGTTTTATATCCCAGAAAATATTCAAAGTCGCTCTTGACTATTTGCTTCCGGATTTTTAGGAAGAAATTTGAATTAAACAAAATAAACGGAGTTTCCTTGAAAATTTCTCTAAATGTTGAAATTTTCATGGCGGAGAATGAAACCTTCTGCAAAAAGTCAGACGGCTAAGATATTTCTGATTTTTTTTGATGCTCTGAGGACCAAAAGGCTCAGTAAATCCCCAAATTTTTGGGAAGAGCGACGGTGTAATTTCTTTGAGACAGGGCTGATATTTATTTATAATAAAGATCAAAACATAAATTGCAAACCTTATAAAAGCCAGGATCAAAATAACCGAAAGTCCAAGAACCCATCCTGCTCTGCTGAATACAGCTGGAAGGGTGAGAGCTCCAGTTCCAACGATTAGATTGAAAATATATATAAGTCCAACCTTTGAGAGAATACGACGACAAGTTTATTAATGAGTGAAAAACAAAAGGTACTGGGAAACGTTCGCAATATTGAAAGGCAAGCTACGACGACCGAATCTCTCTGATATGTTCACCATAAGTTTCTTTGTTTACTCTCATTTTGAGGTTATGTCAGCGATCTGTCAATCTTCGTGTCAAGCCTTCACAACCTCAAACTCACCGAAGTCGAGTACTGATCAGCTGGATTTTTCTCAGGCATATTACTGTTCGAAGTCACTGAACTTTTCGATTTACTGAGAAAAAAAATACTGCCCTCCAGTCAAGGGAGTCGGAGCTCAAAAAACAATATTGGCTCGGGTTTCATTTGAAAAAACGTTGGACTTTACGTTCACATGAGTAGATATCCTTTGTGCCACGAAGAGACTCGTATGTTATTATTATAACGGTTCGTTACATGTGGCAGCCATAGTGCGCAAAAGCACGCGATAAAGTGTATCACGCATTTTCCCGAACGCAGAAGTCGCGTTACTTGGTCAAGACAAACGTTTCGAGGACTTTTTTTACTCCAAAGAATATCCGACAGTACTAATTGAAAAAATGATATTTATATGAAAATTGTGCAGTCTAATCATTTTCACCATTAGACGATCTTTTCGCGAACGCTATTGATTGCTTTATTTTTAGAATCATTATCTCCCACCGCATGCCGAAGAATAACAAAATTCAGTAATTTGGCTCAAATGCTCAAATATGCCACGACCATATACCATATCAATTCGACTGAAACTTCGAGCTTTTCCCGCACGCGGCGTCACGGCCCACGCGCACACTTGTTCATCTTTTTTACGAAAACATTTAAGAAAACATAACCGTAATGTAAAAATAATCGAAAAAAGCAATGCTCGACCCCAGTCTAACTGCAACAAGTTGTCGAAAACCTTGTCGTAAGAAAAAACACTCGGATTATGGACCCTAGTACTCGACTTTTATAGATAGCCCATTTTTTATTCCACAGAAGCAGGGAGACTCTTAAAAATGATAATGATCATATCAAAACTTTTGCACATGCAGACTGATTGGATAGAATTTGTAGGAAAAATATTAAGAATATTTTGAACTTTCTTATCATACATGAGATGGAGAATCGTCTTTTAGTAAATTCGACAAATTACGAATTTTGCTGAATATTTGAAAAAGTTGGTATTTTTAAAGAATAAAGTATCCATAAATGCAAATGTATACGAACCTATAAGACGAGACGTACGACACTGGAGAAGATAGAATGACGAAGGGCATGCACTTCGCGTGTTCGAGTAATGTTCGTTCAGTGAAAATAATTTTTATTATTGAACGGAAAATATAAACCTAATTACTTAGAATAATTATTCGTAGGTGATTACCACAAATCTTAGGTTACAATATTCAATGACGTTGAACGGTACAAAAGCTACGTTTTTTCGTAATTCCTGGTTCAATATTTAAACAAGGAACGCGAAATAGTCGATGCCAGCTATACGGAGATAAACGTGATTTCATTATATTTTTCGAAGGATTAATAATTCGAAAAAGTGTCGTCGCGTAATGATGGTTCAGCGATTTTGTTAGTAAGATAAATTCCAGACGTCAGAAATATCAAGTTCGATGTTTATTCTCGAAGACTCGAAGACGAATAGTGAGAGTATAATAGAACGAATCGCGTTGAGATCGTAAATCGAAAATTAGTTGACTTTTGTGTTTTTTGTTGTTTCTTTTATTTTCAAAGTTGTTTATTTTATTAATCCCATAAGTCTATAGTTTTTAAAATTGTGTACGTGAAAGATTTTGCACAATACAATGGGAATAAATTATAATACTTTGGCTACGCTTGCGGGGGGTTCGAAACTTTCAATGCATATTTCCACATATCCTCGACCCTTGATTCGTGAATTTTTTTTTTCTTCGCCATCGCGTATCATGAGTGTTTATCCTCGAGAAACTTTTGAGCGTGCGTTCATCAAATCATGTGTTGACATACTAAACTCGTTTCATCGAGTTGTCATCTCTATGAAGAAAACAAAAAATACCCTCAGGAGCGGATGGTAAGAAATTTTCACGCAGCAATAAAAAGAGGGTATTTTTTCCTTTCGCATAATCGAGTCCTCGTGGTTTGGCGTTGGTTGTCCATCTTTTTATCTTAATAAAACGAGAAGTGTTTTTGTGGCTGGTTTTTTTTTCTCTCGTTTCTCCTTAGCCTATTTATTCTTCGACGTAGTTCGATAACGTAGTACAAAACATGAAGGGGAATAAGAACTAGAATAGAACACTTGGCATTATTGGGCGGTTGAGTTAATTTCGAGCCCGGAATGAACGAAATTTAGAGTCCGCGATTGAACTAAATTGATTCCGCAAGACCCATTTTCAATTGGTATCATAAAAAACTGCGTAGCCTCGATACTGAGCATGAAAAGTGGCACAGTCGATCGAGAGCTTATTTTCTTCTTTCATGCCCGATATTGGAATGCATCGATTAAATGCTCGTTCTCAAGTTTGTACCGAAATAAACCTGCACACGAAGACAAGACGAGATTGACCTCAAACGATAATTCAATTAGATCGAAAGCAGCTCCGACGTCCCGTCTTTTCTGAACCCACAAGTGTCGTGACCTCGAATTGCGATCCGCAAAAAAAAAAAGAAAGAAAATGAAGCGCAGCTCGCGGGAAACGTGATGAAACGAGATTCGATGGTGTTTGGTATTCGATCGAGAAAGAAATGAAGGAGAAAAGAGGGGAAGATGGAAAGGAAAAGGGGGGGGGGGGGAAATGGTCGGGAGGAAAATATATCGAAACTGAAGATGAAAAAAAGCACAATTCGTAGAAATAGTTCACACTGTGAACTGGCATTGTTGTTCCAATTACAGTATATAATACAAACTGGCTCTCGTGTTTCGCGAGGACACAAATCGAAGATAATAGTTCGTTTGTTTTTTTTTTTTTTTTTATTTATTGTTTTTTTGTTGTTCTATCTTGTAATGCATTTCGTCTTTTTGGAATCATAAAGTATATAATAATATTAATATAATGAGAGAACCGCGCGAGAGGAGCCGAAGCTCGATATTCGGGTGTTAAAAAAAAACAACAAAAAAAGAGCGCGTGTTCTTGATGGTGAACGATGAAGAGAATGAGGATGCGCGAGGTTTGTCCCGGTTAACTTTTCTTTTTCTTTCTTTCCTTCAGTTTTATTGATTATTCGATTAAAACTCGTATCGAGTATGTCTGTTATCGTGCGACGCGACCGGGAACGCGGAAGTTGATGTTACGTCCGCCTTGGAATATCGGAGCGCGCTCCGTGTTTTTTTCTTCTTATTTTTCTTTCTCTCTCTTTCTCTTATTCTCTCTCTTTCTCTTATTCTCTCTCTCTCTCTATTTTTGTCTCGAAAGATTCGTTTGATTGGAGCGCGAAAGAAAGAGCCCCGAAAGATACGAAATAACGGGGAATAGTTCGCAGTTTTACAATCACGACGCAATACTGTTTCGGTAAAGAGTTGGCAAAATGGCGAAGACACGCGTTCGAGAGATTGAGAAAGCGTGTGGAATTGCTTATGAAAAATTGCATATACGGAGCAATAAAAACGGAATGTTTGCTTTACGAAATACATCACCAGATGTCGCAGTGCCGCTCTTTACTTATCAATATGCGAAAAAAAATCCGAATGTTTCGAGTGTGAGTGTGTGTGTGTGTAGATTATCGTGTTGGTGAGTAACCCATCTCTCTCCGTCGCCAGGTTGTTCTCGGTGAGCGTAAATCGAGCATCTACACGGATGAAGTAATGTCGAGAAAATAGAGCAGGAGAGAGTAGAGTAAAAAAAAAAGAAAAAAGAAAAAAATGGAAAAAAAGGTTGTGAGAAGGAATGAGCGCTTAGAAGCACTTCCTGTGTACGATGGATGGGCCAGACTCGTCGTACTCCTGCTTGGAGATCCACATCTGTTGGAAGGTCGAGAGAGAAGCGAGGATCGAGCCTCCGATCCATACGGAGTATTTTCTCTCGGGCGGCGCGATGATCTTGATCTTCATGGTCGAAGGTGCAAGCGCTGTTATTTCCTTCTGCATCCTATCGGCGATTCCTGGGTACATGGTGGTACCTCCGGAGAGCACGGTGTTGGCGTAGAGATCCTTACGGATATCGACGTCGCATTTCATGATTGAATTGTAAGTTGTCTCGTGGATACCGCAGGCTTCCATTCCCAGGAAGGACGGCTGGAAGAGGGCCTCGGGACAACGGAATCTCTCGTTACCAATGGTGATTACTTGGCCGTCCGGAAGCTCGTAACTCTTCTCGAGACTGGAGGAAGACGCGGCGGTCGCCATTTCCTGCTCAAAGTCCAGAGCTACGTAACAGAGCTTCTCCTTAATGTCACGCACGATCTCACGCTCAGCGGTAGTCGTGAACGAGTATCCTCTCTCCGTAAGGATCTTCATGAGATAGTCGGTCAAATCCCGACCGGCAAGATCCAGACGCAAAATAGCGTGTGGCAAAGCGTAACCTTCGTAGATCGGGACCGTGTGCGAAACACCGTCTCCCGAATCCAACACGATACCGGTCGTACGACCAGATGCGTACAATGACAATACAGCCTGAATAGCCACGTACATGGCCGGAGTGTTGAACGTCTCGAACATTATTTGCGTCATCTTCTCACGATTCGCTTTTGGGTTCAATGGCGCCTCCGTCAACAATACCGGATGCTCCTCCGGTGCCACACGCAACTCGTTGTAGAAAGTATGATGCCAAATTTTTTCCATGTCGTCCCAATTCGTCACGATTCCGTGCTCGATCGGATATTTCAGGGTCAATATTCCTCTCTTTGACTGAGCCTCGTCACCTACGTAACTGTCCTTCTGTCCCATACCGACCATCACACCCTGATGACGCGGCCTACCAACGATCGACGGGAACACCGCCCTCGGGGCGTCGTCACCCGCGAAACCGGCCTTACACATACCGGATCCATTGTCAACGACGAGTGCGGCTACTTCTTCGTCACACATTTTTGGTCTGTGGTGAGTTTATCTGTAAAACAAATAACCATCCTCATTAGTATTCCAATTTCATTACTTTTTCTCGGGATGTCATAAAATATAGGCAAAGGATTTAATCGATCAATTTCCGATAGAAAATTGAGCTCTTGAAAAATTCTTCGTGTTCCGAGTTAAACGTCAACAACTATCATTTTTTCGGAATTTCACTTTTTCCCTCCAGAATAGTGCCTAATTATTTTCTTTAGTTACTTTTTTTCTTTTTCATAATTTTTCGACTCCGAAAAACCGGGAATACCGATTCCTCTACGTAAATATTAGAAATTCGATTTTCATGATTCTGATTAATAAACGAGTTTACGGAGACCGTGGTATTTAGCAGGATCAACAACAATTGTGCGAATTTGCGAGACCGTGATAGAAAAGGATTATGAGTTTTTTTTTTAGTAGACAAATAATGAGCAAGATCGTACGCGATACTCGAAAATGATCACAAGCCTCGCGCGACCAAGGGAAAACCGATAACCGTCTTATCCACGTGACGCTAAGGCTCGTACAAAATGGCGGCCGTGGACGCCACGACTTTCTCAGGAGAGGAAATTTTTTCGGAGTATTGTGAAAAAATGGAAATTGTAAAAAAAAAAAAAGTTGCGAGAAAAGCAAAATGATGGTTCGGTGAGGATTTTATGGGAAAAATAGTGGAAGGGCTGAGAAAAATCAGTCAGCGTCGTTGACGACCGCACCCTGCCCCGCCCAGCCCCAGCGCGGTTTAACAGTCGATACTCCTCTAACTCTCCCCCCTCCCACGCCACCAAAAAATCCGATATTCTCGATTTATATGGCAAAGAATTGGAGCACGATTAACAGAACGCCCGAAAAGAAGCGGATTCGTAGATTTTCATAATATCATTGGTGCTTCACACGAAAGTAGATGAATTTTATAGATCCAACACAAGCATCGCAACGGTAACGTTCGTCGCGAGATGAAGCGCCTAGCGGCAAGCGAGGGAACTTGAACGTCCACAGAACGCGTTAAACACTTGAAATTCGAATGAGGCACACTGTCGTCGCGAACGGTAGAAAAAACGGAAAGAGAAAAAGAAGCGTTGACGATGATCGAGTCCATAATCGAATTCTGTAACCACCCACACTGGCTAAGCTCACGAAACGTGAAAACGTAGTAAAGAAACCCGACGAATGAATGGCGTGACGAATCACACGAAATTTTCGCCCACGCTTATAAGCCCCTGACGAATAATCACTCGCAACTTGTCAAACTACTAATTCGGCATGACAATTTCGATGCAACTAACACTCCAGGAGCCTGGTGTACATTAATCCGTTCGCTCAGGCTTTTCGTGCGATGTTTTAGAAATTTGGAAGTTTTATCGAATATTCAGACTATTTATTTGTCGCAAGGAACTTACGTTTTGCTTTCGAGCGTAAAAAAGTTATGTACAAGCTTAGGACGTAACACTACAGACTGTCGCACGCACAGTAGGAGCTTTGGTTAGCACCGAACACAGAGTGTAGCTTCTCGAACCGGCGAGCAGTGTATTATACGGAAAAAGTATGTACCGACGCTTTTCGGTGCTCAATCCCCACCACGCGATAACGCCGATTCAACCAATAAGGGCAAGACACCCTCGACCAATCCAGTCTTTCTTTACCATATATGGTAACGCGGCTTTTCTGGTGGGGAGACGAGAAGGGGAAAGGAAGATACCCCACACGGTATAAACTCTTCTCCCCCCCCCGGGGCCGCTGTCAAACTACGTTCATAGTTGCCCTCCCCCGCCCGCTGCTCCGCCGCTAAACGTCATCGTAGCTTGCGAGTGCATCGCGATTAAATTGACTGAAACTCCCCCTCGCCCTTCCCCTCCAAGTTCGCGAAAGCGCCGGTTGCCAGTAATCAATGAGTCTCGTTTTTTTTTTATTCGTTATTTTTATATTCATTTTGCTGAATTCACGTCTTTTTCATGGGAACTATTTGGATTTTCTGCTTCCGCTCTTGCAGATCGAGATGACGATCTCGAAATGAATTTCAACCGAAATCAACATTTTTTGAGGTCTAACGTTATCGTGAGATCCATTCAATGGAAACTTTGGGATTTTTTTCTTTTTCCATTGTTAAAGACTCAAGGATTTCGATGAGGCGGGAATTTCTCAATTTTTGATATGACCGACATCGGTGACGAGGTGTCAACAGCTTCAGGTAGTTGGAAAAGATCTAAGCTTATCGCGATAAGATAACGTTTTCAAAGTTCCTCGGAAAGGATAAGAAAAATGTGATTCGTTTCATTCGTTAACTGGATTTCTACGATTTGAGGAATTGCGTCATCGTACATAACAAGAACACGTAACACGTGCTTCACGAGCCCAAGGATATCAATCTCGAAGTAACAAATCGTTGAAATAACATTCATCAGGTTTTCAAAGTGAGGAATTTCGGAGTATGACAACGGATTCGATTTGAGGTTATGTTACGAAAGAATAAAAATTCCTACTTGCGTGAAGATGATTATTTGAGTAAAATCATAAAATACGATCGAGAGATAAAAATGGTTGAAAGTAAAAATGCAACTTATTCTGAAAAAATTATTGGTGGAAAAATCGTGAGTTGTAAAAGACGTTTTTTGTTTTCTCGAAATCCAAGAATTAACGAAATTATTAAACCGACGCCAGATGAAAGTAACGGAACAACGACCTGCTGAGGAATTCCTCGGAAAACGTGTTCCGCCGTGGCCAAGAACTGGGCACAGATGCTGAAATAACGTGTGACCGAGAAACGTGAAAGAAAATAAAAGAGACTCTCGAGATGAAACGTGGCGGAATCTAATTTTGTCCCTAACCTAAAAATCTCAAGTTCAAGGCGTCGGAGTCAAGGCATTGCTCGTTTTCGTTCGAATATATAAATGGAACACTACGAGATGCTATGTCGGTATTCTTTGCGTGTAAGAAAAGCATGCGAGGCGTAAAGGGAGAAAGAGAGAGAGAAGGAAAAACGACGGGTTTCTAATAATAGTTGTGCCACGTCTTCGACCACCTTGCAACCGCGGAACTTGCTCTCTCGTACTACTGACCACCTGCTGACCTTCGCAGCAACCTGACGTCAAATGGAGTCAAAATTCGAAACAATGAATTCACTCCGAAAAAAAAGACAGTAAAAACGAAAAGAAGCCTCAAATGGATATTGCCCAGTTTGACTAGAGGGAAGACGAGGTTAAGTTGTCAGAGCAACGCCCCAGCCGTAATGGCGGTCGCGTTGAAAAGCCGGCTCGATTTCCGGCGTGGGTGTAGACAGTTTTGTGTCAAAAATTTAACGAGGAGATAAAAAATACATCTTTCTCCGCTGACTCTGTTCGAGATAGAGTTTTTTTTATTAGAATAATTATAAATCACTGCACGATTCCACAAGCCGAAACGCATAATCACTCCATTTCTCGATAATCAGGTCATGCGAAACGCATTTTTTTCCAAATCATTTTTTAACGACGTAACTGTTTAAAATGCAAGGATCGTCGGATTTATGGCTAATAAACATTAGACCAAAGTCCACGAGGTTTAGAGCAACGCCCTGCCATCATGGCTGCCATAGCCGGCATTCGGGATAACCCGGCGATTCTCCCCCCTCCCCTTTCCCGGTCATATACGCTCGTTCGACATCAACGAAAAAATCAAAATTCCCCTTCATATCCGTCATGCTTCATCCACCGAAAATGCTCATAATTTCGACGGTCAAATATTTTAATGTCCGCGAACTAACCACTAACGTGTAATTCAAAAGAAAAGAGCCAAATCGGAGGAGGAAAAATGGTAAATTTTGATTCGGACTCACCTCTTCACGAAACGATGAATAAGATCTCGAGCTCAAAACGGACGCACGAGTGTTTTGTTCGCTTTTTTTTCTAATATAAATACAAAAGATTCGTGGGTTATAAACACGAATTTACAATGCTATTCGCAAGTCTCGGTATAATAAATGTAGCAACGAAACGTTGAACGAGGTGAAGAGAACTCTCTCGTAAGTCGAGGTTGGACGCGAGCTGCGAGCACTGTGAGCAAAATCGCAGGCCGGCACTGTGACCAGTGGACTTGCCCGTGGGTATGGTGGGCATATCCACGAACGGTTTAAAACAAGTCGTGAACGTTTACAATATAAAATACATTCCAATTGTGGAACGTAGTTGAACCTGGGCTCAAAAAAAGCATAGACAAAAATTCTAAAAAGCTGTAAATAATATCCGAATGCGTTTTTGTGGAGAAACAATAATCTTTTGACATTAATATTTGTCTGGATATTGTACCAAACACCCCTCTGTAGCGATAGCAGATGGAATCGTCCAGGCCGATCTGTACCCCCACCAGGGGGCCCCACCACGTCTCTCTTGCCATATATGGGCATAAAACGAGAGACGGGCTCTGATTGGTCGAGAGACCGGCTGCCGGCTAGATTCTCCAAATGCCGCTTCAAACTGTACGCTTACCAGAGTGCGAGCGAGACGAAATATGATCGTGAGAAGTCTATCGCGATCGAGCACGAGTGAGGGAGAGAGAAAAGTCATAACGCGCCCTCCTGGAAAACGTATATACACGTTGTTGTCGAGGGGAGTCCTGACTAACCGTCAGAGCTCGTACGAGGATGTGTTTGTGAGGACTCTGTCTCGTAAACGTACATGAGAACCCGGTTTTACTTACGCAAACAGCCCGATCCGAATTTCCGAGCCGTGAGACCAGTAAACCGGTGGTTTACGGTACACGCCGTCCATATATCGATGACTCATGATTGGAAGAGCGTAATGATCGCTCGTGACTCTTTAATTGACGCCTTTTTCGTTCTGAGGATATCGATCCCCATTTTTCTCTACGCTCGAACAAAAGGGCGTGACTTTTGCGGATTGACTCGTGATCCTTCGGAAATTGCGTCCTTTTGTCCGGTGCAATTTAGTGCGTCAGTCAGTGTAATGAAAAAGTCGTAACTTTCGCACAGTTAAATTGAATAGATGCCCTTGTTAATGCAAAACGCTAAAAAATGATTATTCACTCCTGAAAGACAGAAGGGCGTAACTTTCATTGTCCATCACCTCAAAGGATCTAAGTTCCAACCATTTGTCAGTAAGAGTATGGACGATACGGGAGAGACCCGGCGATAGCCCAGAAAACGTGTCTCTTTAAAAAATGCTGCTGTTACTTTCGCAATCCCAAGTGGCCCTGTGGCCATTTACACCTTCGTTGTTTTTGGAGTCATAAAATGAAGATGACGCAGAAAGCATTGATGAGAATTTGTTTGGAAATACTCCCGAGAAATAATTCGAAATTTTAAATTAATCATGCCACTTTCTAATGAGTTACTAATTCAGGAGATTATTCTGTCGCAACTCGATCTCATATAGAGGTCATTAAGGTTAAGTAGGTCTTTCCAAGGGTCTCATTTGTATACGGTGCAAATGTACGCCTAATTGAATGAATAGTTTTCCTCTAGCTCTCATTTCATTGGCTTTTTCCTTAAGAAACAAAAAAAATTGCTCGTGTTAAATTCTACGTAGAAAGTAGAAAGCTAGAGACGTTATCGTCACGCTACTGAACTGTTCGGAAGCTTTCGATATAAGCTCTGGAGTAACAGCGAGTATCGTGTGATTGCTAAGAGGACGGGAAGAAGGAAACATATCGCGGAACACGCGTGAATCATGCAACTGCTTCGCAATGGATCTACGAAACTCATTGGGATTTTTTAGTAACGATTCATCACATTTGATAAGTCGATCGACTCGCGCGCGTTCTGTCGCGCGCATTCTATACGCTGATTCGACGCTTTTCCAATAATTACGATATCCGTTTCTTTTTCAATCATCCATGCTATGTTCGGAATTTTTGCAGAGACTTCTCGATGTGCGTTTCGCATGCCATTTTATTTTCGTGCAAATCGAACCGATTCCAAACCTCAGGAAATGTTTACTTTTACGCGTACAAAAGAGTTTTCAATAGTTTTTAGGTTATGCAACGATCGCAGCGCCAAATTGTTACATTTGACGAATTTTAACGTTATTGGGCTGAGAATTTTGTTATACGGGTGATGATCCACCTTGTTCCGCTTCAGTCGTATAGGACGTCCGCAGTTTATAACGAAAAAAGATTGTCGAGATGAAGCGCGTTTTGTGGCCGCAACAAAGCCGAAATCGTTCTCAGAATTTCGTCTACTCTATACCTCGAGTCCGAAAGACCAAGAGTATCGAAGAGAAAGAGTTCCACGACCGGCGATCCTCTCTCCCTTTTGGTTTGTAGCACATATACAGGAGGCAAGTGAACTCGCACTACGGGCACCCCGAGTGCGGGCCTTTCGAGCCCTCCGCACGAAGGAAAGAGAAAATGAAAGAGAAGAAAAAAACTTGTCGACGCTTCAAGAGGATATAACCTAAAGCATACTTTTAACGACGCTTCGTGTACCACTCCGGTCGCTTCACCAGGACGCTTGTAACCGTAGGACGAAAGTACATCACAGTACAGTCGAAAATAAAACTGCTCAGTAAGCTGATATGACAGAGCCACAGAGGGCGTCCGAGTTCGAGGACGCGCAGACAATGAAAGTGATGAGACATTATTATTTTTCTCAGAATTACACACTCCAAGGATTCCACCAATTTCTACATGATGTATATTTTTTTCAAACACTAAAACATTTTACGGGCCGGGGAGATCGGGTTTTATTTTCTAATCGAGTAAAAATGACGTACAATTTTTTTCGAGGTTAATAAGTTGGGAGTCCGAGAAAAAAAAACAATTTGAAATGCCGACCAAGATAAATGCGTAGAAATTAAACATCATAAGATAAACGAGGCGATGTAGTGTCGAATAAAGTTTCCTCGGAACGGAATATGATTTTATTTTTTTAAATGAGAAGTAGGGAAGGACCATGTGACCTATTCACTTCGATGATCTATGCAAGAAGCTCAACAAAGCATCGTTTCGTCTCCATTCACGTGTGTTTGTGAGCCTGCATTCGTGTAGGCCGGAGTCCGAGACTAAGACTCGATAGTGTCCCGGACTAAAGGCCTAAAAATAGAATTCAAGGGCAACACGAAAGTGGCAGTGGGCTATCAAGCTGCTACGTCAGTAAGGGCCTAAAATCGTGTGAATTAGTGAGGGTGTGTATGGAAAAGGCGATGGTGGCGCTAGTGTCGAGAGGCTCGAGGGCGTGTGCACTCGCGATCTCACGCACTCTTCAACAGATTCGAGAGCTCAACTTTGTATTAACAATAATCTCGAGTACATGCGATAGATGATAAGAGTTTTCCGGTTTTTCGGTTTTTTCCCTTTCTAATAAATTCTTTCCTGAACGGACGTATTGTCTCAGCTGAAAATAATCGCATTGGGAAAATATAATTTTGTCGATGTGCGAGTGCAAATACCCTCTAACTAGCGCTCTCTATCCATGCGTCGAAGAATGTCATTCGAAGGCATTCGCAGGGAGAAACGTTTTGTCCTAGAGGGCAGCACCGAACGATCGATTTTTCGGCAGGTCCTGTGTCAGACTAACATCGAATAAATCCCCTGTAGAACTCACGTGGCGACGGAAATGCCGAACCGCCGACAACTATATAGCCAGTTGTACGACGTGCTTTAAAGGGCGTCGTTCACTCACTGTGCTGGGAGGACGAGAGCAGACCAAACTCTCGCAACCAAACGATCAATATCCCTAGATATCGAGTCTCTTCTGTCTGGCTGCAAAAGTATAAATGTGGAGGATCTTACGAAAAAACAACTGCGAATAACGATTTCGCTATTTTTCACTACATTCTTTTTATCCTCAATCCTCAGAGACAAAAAAAGATTCTTAGCAAATTCATCCCATCTAATTCGAACGAAACGGCAATCTGCAAACTAAATCGTGAATTCCTGCTGACGTCGCTGAATGAGCGATTTACAATTGACAATGCCCCAACGAATAATAAAAATAAAAGCAATAACGGGTGCTCGAAAAATTCCGATTGCCCAATCGTACTCATACGTATGAGTCACGTGACTACGTTACGGGGACCTGAACCAACCACGACCATGAGTCATTCGTGTTCGCAATAATGGCGAAAAAAAGCGAACGCGTTCCCTAAAATTTTGCCCATAACTTGACAGTTTTGAGAATTCCAGTTCGTACGATTTTTATTGTAAGATTGTGTAATCGAGAGAGCATAAAAATTCCATAAACAGAAATGATGTCAAATATTTTTATTTTCGCGTGATTAAATAAAAACGTTGAAGTAACCTCGAAGAGTGGTATCCAAGCAAATTTGGGCACGAATCGAAATTCCCTAGCGTTCCGGCAATAGTGTGTAAACTGTGATTGCATTTGTGTGTTTTTGTTCTTCGTGTCTTTGGTTTTTCGAATAGCTAATTCTGCAGGTTCGCTCGAATCTTCCCGGACGAAGCTCCCGTCCCGTCTTCCGTTTTTTCATCCCGGTCTCTCCGTATCTCTCGTCTCCTGCCGCGGTCGCCCTCGGTGCGTTGAACTTGCGCCTCGCGTATTCCGTATTGATTTCAACGATGTATATAGCTCTTTATTCGCGAGAGGGAAAACGGGAGAGAGAGCGAGAGAGAAAGAGAAAGAAGCGTGGCAGGAGCAAGGAGCCAGACGTAACCAATACATAGATGATTTCTCTATAGTAATGCAATATAAAGATCCGATTATATCTATCTATATATATATATAGACAAATACATAAAGTACATAGATAGACGACTGGGCACGCCCTTGTGGAGTGAGTCGATGGATATATCACGAAACGAAACTTTTACGTTTCAAAAAACGTTTAACAGTTTTTTCTAGCTTTTCACCAGACACGATCAAAAAATCAAGTGACCTTGAAGTTTAAGATTGTTTATATGTCGCGTAAGTCTACGGCTACGTACGTCGCTGCTTCATGTTATTATTATGGGTACACCTCACTCACACACCGTAGCAGAGAATAGTGACAGTTTTTTGGGCAGAATTATAAGCAGCGTCAGCGAAATTTGAATTGCACTTGACGAAAAGTTATTGCTTCGTAAAAAGTCGTGAAAAATGGAGTCTCCATATCGCTCCCTTGGCGAGCTTGTTGTGTCCAAGCAGAATCCAAAAACGCGTCTATTTTTCACGTATTTTGGAGTTATTGACGCCAAATAAGCAGAGGCTCGAGTAAAATTTATTCGTCAATTGGGGACGTTCCGTTGAGCGAATCGAATGAGATTACTGTGCAAATTTCGACAGCGAAAGTGCAGAAGATCCAAAATAGGTATGGACGAGTTTAGCAGTGACGAAACGGAAAACATAAGTTTATAGATACGAGGGGCTCGTATATGTAATCGCGTTTAATCGTTATGCCAATGGCACGATCAAGGAGGGCCTTACGCAAGGCCGTTAAGACCTTGACGAGTCCTTATTCGGTCGTCAAGGTCGAGGCGAGTTTCTCTATATACGCCCGTTCGTATTTTCTCGGTTCATGTATCTGCGGCGCGGGCCATTGGGTTTTCAGGACAGGTTGATTGCAACCGAGAGACATTCAGTCAGGCACGACATATGTGGATAAGCATATGTATTTATTTTTTGAATTAATCTACTTATTCGTATCGTCGAAGAATTTCTATCGCCGCTGGAATTACCGGAAAACTTTTTTTTTTACGAGCAAATTTATCGAAAAAATTCGATTCGCACACATTGGAAAATAAAAAAAAACATCGAGAGTAACAGCACTTTTTTGTGACGTTGGTATTTGCTTTGAAATAAAATCCATGGTAATCTTCAAGTTTTCAAAGTTATGACATTTTATATGATCGGAAAGTTTGGGATGAAAAAAAGTTGTTAAGTAAGACGAATTATTGGAGATTAAGTTTATAATCTGTACGCGCTTCACGTATCCGTGCAGTGACTCATAAAATCGGAGACCTCGTTCCAATAATCCACTTATCCTTTTTTCATGATTAGCAATCGACACATTAAACGACCAAATTAATCGATTATCTCTAAAGAGGGATTGAAGAAGGCGGAGTTTTATTAATGCCCGATAGGCTTTTACGAGAACTGTCGTCTTTTCATTGAACGCCTTTGGAATTCAATAACAATTCTCCAACATGGCTATATTTAGTGCTGATCTGTGAAATTGTCCGCGCATGCGCATTCGCCGCGAAGAAGTGCCAACATCAAGAACGAGAAACAAACAACGAGGATGGCGCTGATAAGTCGTCGTTTTGTTAGCGCCTCGTTTTATACGCGACCGGTTTGCTTATACTAATCCAAGAATTTCCACGTCACGAGACGATGATTCAATGAAATAATTATTCTTACAATATAAGTGTCGCACTTTTTTCTTTTTTTCATCCTCCAACGTGTACGAGAGGCACGCCAAGAATTCTTCAACGTCTTTCGTCATTGAGTGAGGTCACTGCGCGTCCAACCTTGAGACATGCGCGTACGTTAGCTAGAGCGTAACTGAGAGTAAATCTTCCCAAACTCATTGCAGTTACAGTCTTTACGCCGAGTTATAAATTTCTTTCGCCCATCTCGAATTATAAAAATCGACTAATTTTCGTCGATCAAGAACGTCCACTCGACTGAAGTGAAAATATATGATTTACATTTATGAATACGTATTCACACTTGTGTCAATACCCTGAGAAAAAAACCATGGAAATTTCACGACCCGGTCTGAATTACCAAAGTTTCGGGAGTGGCCACCAGGCGACAGTCTGTCATTTATTTGCGACTCGAGTTTTCAACTCGGCACGGAACGATTAAGCTGAAGGGACGCTTTTTTTTATTTTCTTGCTATAAGAAGAAATTTCTCTTCCTCAATCCACGATCCTCATTCCCATGCAGAGGATTTATTCTCCGCTCTCTGTTTCCGAACACATTTACCGTTAGAGAAAAAGAATCGAGGGACGACCTTCAGTGTCGAGCTATTCTTATTACGCCAATAAAATGCATTTTCCGTAAATTTTCATTATTTCAGTTTATTTTCCCGAAATTTCACCTATGCAGTGACATTTCTCGAAAATTCAAGGTCATTTCAGATTTTATTCGCTTACGGTGGTTTTTCCTTTTTTCATCGACTTCGTGAGAGATTTTTCAAAAAATGTCAATCTCGAGGGTTCGTTTCGTAATGGCATTTTTTGCCACCAGAGGGCGGGAACAACAAAACAGTCTCGACTCTTGGTAATCCTCAGAATGTATTTTTTCCCAACAACCAGAGACTGTTACATCGAAAGAAAATTTCTCACAACTATTACCCATTTGAACCTTATCAGCGTCTCCAATCTTTCCATCCTATCCAGACGCAAAGTCCTCAACCAAAATCCGGTTTTTTTTTGGGTGTGTCGCCGCGCGGTTGCAGTCGCCAACGTCACCACGAAGCATCCGCTGACAATGCGTACATATAGATATGCTCCAAGCAGTCCTGCGCTATACTTCAGAAAATGATTAAAATGGCGACACGAGACGAATGGCAAGCGTCGTCGAGACACTGACATTTTTTTCTTGTCTTTTTTTTTTTCGCAACGCCGCGCACAATCTCAGAAATGAACTTTGCTTAGAATCGCACTTTGTTTCACCTCTCGAGGTAAGATCAATAAAGTTCATTGCGAAATTATATTTTTTTTCAGCGATTTTTATTTATCCGCATCAATTATTTTCGGAAGCTGACTCAGCGGAAAAAGTATTTTTGGTAAATTCAATTTGTATAGGCTCTTGAACGAAAACAAACGGTCACCCAACCAAGTATCGTCCGTTAGTCACTCTCGTCGATAAAGAGTACAAGTCGATGCTCAACTGAGTGTCGAGACTTTTTTGGGGGACATGAGAATTGGAAGTAATTGGGATAATTGATTAGTTGGAAAATAAAAATGGCGAGGCGTCCGAATGGTGACAAAAATAATTGTACATAGAATTCCTCGTCCGCTGAATCAGCCAGGAGTTTTGAGTGCAAGGGTTGGCCATATATTTTTCCCGGTTATAAATCGAGTGCGATCTTGACTTCGTTTCTCGACGAGCATCTCGTCGCGGCGTGTGCGCTCATGTGAAAGCATCCTATATACATATCGTATACACGTGCGTGTCAAGGATTCGGCACACGGTCGCTGAGATCGCATCGCCAAAAAGAAAAAAATAGAAAATGATCCTTTATGTTTGCCAAACATGGCGTCGTACTGTCGTCTTCGCGGATTTCCCTTTTTTTTTTTCTCCCGCCAAAAATGTAGGTATCTCCACTTGACCTTGATACACCCTTCATATCTCGATCGAGAGCCACTTAATTCCCGAGCATCGAAACATTCTTCGCAGGATGTTCGTGTGTCAGTAAAAAAAGAAGGTCCATAAAAAATATGGGATTCATTTTTTTTTTAGTACCGAAACGAAAATGTATTTCGCGAAATTTCGGGAGGCAAAACTGGTCGAACGTTTTCTCTGACATCCTCGCTGCATACACGTGCTCAAAACGCCGTATCGATATAGCGCAATTTACCGTTATTTGTACCACAAATACTGAGCCAGATCGCGACGTCGGACATTTTTCCTTATACCGGTTTTCGGATTATAATGGCTATTGGAAAAAGATGTCAAGGAAATACACGAGGTTTTCCCGCGCTCACGAACGCAACATTCCCTCGAGTCTTTTCATCACTGAGCTCAATAATATTCCCTTATGAATTCACAACTTCACACACTCCAAGTTTTTCCAGAAAACACACGGAGAGAAATGGGGATGTTGTAACAGCAAAAGATCCTTTGCTAATCGTCTTTTAGTTACAACAGCAAAGCCTTAAGCACCCGTAGCATAATTTT